>JAKUCM010000034.1:0-49854 GCA_023374145.1 Lepidium sativum | reverse complement strand
AAAGAGAGAGAATTCGTGCTGACTCAACTCGCATAAAGTTTGCACATCAGAAAGAGCACAGAGCTGCTTCTCTAATTCAGGTACGTAGGATCTCTTAGATAGTATGGTACGTTATGGGTCACACATTTTATGTTATAGGTTCTTACAGGGTAATCTAGAGTCAGCTAATTCCCTGATGTATTTAACCTTATTCATTTATTTCAGTCTCTAATCCATTTCATGTCTTTATATATTGTGTATTATAAAACTCTTAGGCTCATTGGAGAATTCACAAGCTCCGTTCATTATTCAGACACCGTCTATCATCTATCATTGCTATTCAGTGTCGTTGGCGCCAGAAGGTTGCAAAGAGAGAGTTTAGAAAACTTAAACAGGTGTGTTTTGGTTGTGGTGTATAGCAGGATTGTTTTAGTTCACCAAGTAGTCAACCTATCACTCAAACTATGAACATGCACATTGATCTTTTTGCAGGCTGCTAATGAAGCAGGTGCTTTGCGATTAGCTAAAACTAAACTTGAGCAGAGATTAGAAGATCTTGAATGGCGTTTGCAGCTTGAGAAACGATTGCGAGTATGTGACCAGTTTTTTTCACTTGTACTGTATTAGTCTCCTTAAACAGAGTAATTAACAACGAAATACTTACAGACAAGTGGTGAGGAGGCTAAGTCAGGTGAAATATCCAAGCTTCAGAAAACATTGGAATCCTTCAGCCTCAAACTAGATGCAGCTAGACTGGCTACCATTAATGAGTGCAATAAGAATGCAGTACTTGAAAAGCAACTGGAAATATCCATGAAGGAGAAGTCTGCTGCTAAAAGAGAGCTTAATGGAATGATTGAACTGAAAAAAGATAACGCCTTGTTGAAGGTAGACTTCCTCTTCTTTATTGAGCACATGTTAAAGAGCTTGTTGTGTGAGGGTGTGGGACTTGGATTACCTGTTTAAGTGGTCCGATCACTATCACTGGTTTTTCTTTATGTTCGACATTTACTTAGGGTTTCTCTTTGGCTGATTGGCAAATACTTCGCGGATTTTTTATAGAAATTGTAAACATCTGATATTTGCATGTAAAAATTGGAAACAACAACATACTTGTGTCGCTCGAAATTGATGATGACAGACGCTTGATTTGTTGGGAGTTTACTAATTGCATCTCAGCTCTAGTCAATCTACTGTTTGGTCATGCTTTTGTATTCAAACAGTGGTGGCTGAAAGTTAAGTATAGACACCACTTAAATCTGGGTATACAGAAATTTGCCGTGGGGTAATTTAATTTGATATAATTGTGTTTGCTATATTGTAGTAGAATATTCTGAGTTACGGTTCTTTTCTTTGTTCACTACACTTCTGTTTTTGACATAGCACTATTTTTGTTAATTTTGATAATGATTTTCCCTCTTTGCTTAGTGACCCGAATCTTGTCGTCGTCTTGGTTGTAAATGGTTTTTTGCTAATACTGTTAAATCACAGAATTCGATGAACTCTTTGGAAAAGAAGAATCTGGTTCTAGAGAAGGAGCTTCTCAATGCTAAAAACGACTGTAATAACACGCTACAAAAGTTGCAGGAAGCTGAAAAAAAATGTTCTGAACTCCAGATAAATGTTCAAAGGTTTGTAGTTTCAGGTCTCTTTCGCAAGTCACCCCTAGGTTTTTGCCTAATAAACGCTTTTTTTATGAGTTAATTTTCTTCAGTCTTGAGGAGAAACTCTCTCATCTTGAAAAAGAGAACCATGTCTTGAGGCAAAAGACATTAAGTACATCCCCGGAGAGGACAAGACACATTCTGGGTGACGTATGTAATCTTTGACTACTCTTAGCTGCACTTTCTGATATATGCATGTGCAGAATTACTGCACGTTGGGATTTTTTTTGATATATGAACTATGTGTTTCACTTCCTTTGCTTGTTAATTGATTGAGGTTTTCCTGGTTTCCTTCGCACATAGGTCCTGTGAAATAGATAAATACTCTGAAACGTCTGCTTTCATTTTTCCTGAGTCCAGATTTGCTGTTTTCTTTGATCTACTTTTTACCGACTGTTTATTATTGCCTTCTCAGCAGAAACACTCTAGTGCTGTTGTACCAGCCCAAATTGACAGAAGATCCATATTTGTAAGTAACACAGCCTTCTTATCTTTTTTTGCTTCGTTACCTCGCTTTGCTAGTTTGTAAATGCTTAAAATGAGTACTCTGCTCATGTCATTAATACAAACAGGAGACACCAACACCTTCAAAGCACATCATGCCATTTTCGCATAGTCTGTCAGAGTCACGTCGATCCAAGTTCACTGCAGAAAGAAATCAGGTACAATTACACTGCCATTTTCAGCACTGTCAATTTGTTTGACTATGAAGGAAGAATCTCCTTTTTTTTTACTGATAGTAACGAGTTTGAATAAATAAGTTTGTATTTTCTCATATTCTGTTTTGTTTTCATCTCATGTACATTGTGTTTTTGCTGCTGGCTAAAGTGGGTATTTAATCTGACATAAGTTACCGCTACATTGCAGGAGAACTACGAATTGCTCTCCAGATGTATAAAGGAAAAATTGGGATTCAATGATGATAAGCCACTGGCTGCTTGTGTGATATACAAATGTCTTCTGCACTGGCATGCCTTTGAATCTGAGAGCACAGCCATATTTAACGTCATTATCGAGGGAATTAATGAAGCTCTGAAGGTAATTTTTGTAATAACTTTCTTCGTAGCTGCTTTACCAGTCAAACAAATTTTAAGGAACTCTTTCATATAATGTTTTTTATCTGTGCTTTCTATATTTATTTCAGGGTGGAGATGAGAACAGTGTATTACCATACTGGCTTTCAAATGCCTCAGCGCTTTTATGCCTCTTGCAGAGAAATCTGCGGGCAAATAGTTTTCTACACCCTAGTGCTCAACGTTCTGGGAGGGTTGCATATGTAAGTTCAATTGATATCTCTACTTGAGCCTCAAATGTAGCGTATAATCTATAATTAACATGTTCGATGTGTAAACTGAAATTCTTTTTCTTGCGTACCAGGGAGTAAGGTCTCCTTTTAAACTTCATGGACCTGACGATGGTGCTTCACATATAGAAGCAAGATATCCAGCACTATTATTTAAACAGCAGCTCACAGCATGTGTGGAGAAGATTTATGGTCTAATTCGTGATAATTTGAAAAGAGAATTTTCACCGCTTCTGGTATCATGCATTCAGGTAAAACTTCAAAAGTAGCTAGATATTTAGCACCTTTGCATTGATTATTTAGATTATTGATTAAATATAATAAACTTAGGTCTTTGACATGCATCAAACTCATTTAGTCGGACTTCATATGCCATTTAGTGGAATAATTACTGTTTCGCTATTTGGACACATCTAGTATCAAATTTAAAAAGCTTTATTCGTTTTTGTACCTTGTATTCCTCCAAATTAACAATTTGATGATGTTACCCTTATAATTTTTTGTTTTATTATTCCATATCTTTAGTATTAAGTACAGAAACCTTATATGGAAATATGTTATTAATTTTTCTTGTATTTCTTTATATATAATCAAGGCACCGAAAGCTTCACGAGGGATTGCTGGAAAATCATCTAGATCACCAGGTGGTGTGCCGCAGCAATCACCGAGTAGTCAATGGGAAAGTATACTCAAGTTCTTGGATTCTCTTATGTCTCATCTACGCGAAAATCATGTATGCACATCCCACAGTTTTTAATATAATTTCTATTTCTAGAGGCTCTTAGTATTTTTTTTATTGCCACGGAGAAGGTTTCAGTCTTCTGGATATCTCTACAATGTTTGTTCCTAACCTGACTATTGTATTGGTAGGTACCCTCATTCTTCATTCGCAAACTTGTGACTCAGGTTTTCTCATTTATCAACCTATCACTTTTTAACAGGTGATGTGATCTTCATTTAGTTCTTTGTTGTGTCAGTTACCTTAAATTACTTTCCTTTTCTTCGTATTTAATCCGTTTCTTCTTCAGTCTTCTCCTACGACGCGAATGTTGCACATTTTCGAATGGTGAATATGTGAAATCTGGGATTGCAGAATTAGAGAAATGGATAGCTAATGCAAAGGAGGAGGTATACCTTACTATATGCCCGTTAATTGGTTCATAGATGAATACAATTCTGTGATCTAAAATTCTGTGAATGCAGTTTGCAGGTACATCTTGGCATGAGTTAAATTACATTAGACAAGCTGTTGGATTCCTGGTAAAAATTTCTTCTCTGATAAATTTTTGATTTTTTTGTAGTGCGAACTTGTATTAAATTGGTTTAAATTCTATGCAAATTTTATTTTCATCTTAGGTTATACACCAGAAAAGAAAAAAATCTTTGGATGAAATCAGGCAGGATCTATGTCCGGTGCGTTGACATTTTTTTTGGCTTTCACTTCTTTACTTTTGGTTTATGGCCGTACGCACTTTTGTAATCTCATGAAAACTCGGTACTAACTTACTCTGTTATAGGCATTGACAATAAGGCAAATTTATCGAATAAGTACGATGTACTGGGATGATAAATATGGAACTCAGAGTGTCTCAAATGAGGTAAGCTAATGTCTATAACTCGCAATCCTGAGTGTTTAATTGCATTGAATGTCTACTGAAACACCTTCACACATATCTTTGTCCTGTAGGTGGTTTCTCAAATGCGGATACTTTTGGACAAGGATAACCAAAAACTAACATCAAATTCGTTCTTGCTCGATGATGATATGAGGTACCATCCTATTTCTTGTCTGTGTGGTAACACAAACGTTTGTATATCTAGCTTTACCAAGGCAAATAGGTTTTATAAGGTTTGGTGTGGGCATTCGGTTGAGAGTCTCTCATTAATCAAGTTTATCTTGCATAACTCCAGATGTAGTTTAAGTTGTCTAGATAACAAAGATCAATGTCTCTGTTTTTGTGTGTGTGTGTGTGTGCAGCATTCCTTTCTCTGCAGAAGATATAGACAAAGCTATTCCAGTATTAGACCCATCAGAAATAGAAGTACCAGAATTTGTTTCAGAATATACTTGTGCACAGTCCCTTGTGAAGAATTCTTCGACAGCTTCAACCTCAAAGTAGTAGATCATTCGATGCGTATGAGCTTGATTATGCATCAATGAAAGTTGGAAAAGAAACTTTGGTATTGCAAATTTCTCTCTTTAAGAGAATGAACAATAGAAAAAGCTTAGAATTGGTAATTGTAGAATTATAATGTATGTTGATGATGAAGAGGCCAAATATCTGTAGTTGCGCAAAATTGTCAATTTTTTACATTGTTTGGACTGTAAATGGTAGAACATCTTTGTAAATATTAAGTATTCTCATAATTCTCTGAGATTTTAGCTAATTGTTCTATGTGCTCTCAGATATTATCCAAACTTTTGCCGACCAAAATGTTAAAGACTTTGACTTTTGTGAAAGTGATTTATAGTTTTGGCAGTTTGGGAAACCACCAACTTCGAACCACTTAATTGTCTGGTTGTATTGGTGGCCAAATCATAACTCTCCTCAAACCAATTAGATTGTATATCATATACCAATATTTGTATTACATCTTTTTCTTTTGTCAACGGCAGATTATATTGGGCTACAACTGGCCGGCCTAATAGCCAAATTTCTACATATTGTAGGTAGGAGTACTCGATCTCGGGTTATGCAAATGCGCTATCTTAAGTGGATTTATCGCTTGCCCACTAGGCTAGATGTCATTTTGCATTTGTATCACATCTTAAGAAAACAATTTTCATATATTAAAGAAGAATATAAAGAATATTACATATATATTAATAAAGGAAAAACTAAATTGCATATTAATATCACTTTCTATGACACAATATTTAAAGTTTTTACATGAAAAATGAGAAAGCGTAGCAAGCAAAGTAGCAAAATCTCATAAATAATAGAATAAAACTTAACAAGATTAAGAATCAAGTAACAGATCTTGTGTTTAACTGCTGTTAAAAACCCTTCAAAAATCTCATAACGATATTGTTGAATTCTTGCGCACATTCAATCTGAGGAACATGAGAAGTGTTGTCAATGATCTCTAGTTTCGTTTTGTCTCCAAGAATCCTACACATATATATCAACCATTATAGTTACCATTTGCATCTTTTGGAATGTTATATTTAAGAACTTGAATTCAAGATATATTTATACTTACTTCTCTAATTCGTAAGCCATCTTCACAGGAAATATCTGATCTTTGTCTCCCCATACTATTAGAACCTCCTAATAGATTATATATTTCATATTCAACAAAATTGTAACGTCAATAAGATGTTTAATGAAGGCAATATAATTATGTTACATGTTTGAATCCTTACCTGGGAAAGAAGATCGATGTTTAAGTTCTCGGTCCGTCCAAGAGTAACTCCCTCCAACAATTCTATCTTCTCTTCTCTATTCTTTTGATACAAATTCTACATTACACCAATCCAAATAATCAGTCTATAGATTAATCTTAAAGCTTTGATATGACAATGACTTAGAAACTTACTTTAATAACGTCATTCCAGAGAATATCAGGAAACATACGAATCAACCTCCACGAAATAGCTAAAGCCATAAGATTCCTAAGTTCAGTTGCAGTAGATGGTAACATAACTTTCTCAATGCATTCACAATTGGATCTTTGCAATAAGCTTTCACTGTCACACTTTCTCATGTTAATGCCGGAGCTTGCAATCACTACTTTGTCTACTTTTTCCGGCCACATTTTAGCCATGTGGTACGCAACAAATCCTCCGTAGCTTGTTCCCATCACATTATACTTCTTTATTCCTATTTTCTCCATTAGCTTTCCCATACATTCAGCCTAATGAATAAGATACTTAATAAACTAAAAATCATATTCATATTAATATATACCAGATTATTTTTACAAGTTAGTACTACGACAAATATAAGTCATTCCCGATGGCAAATACCACCATGAATTCGTGCAAAGAGTCATTACAGACGGAAAATTATTGTTTGGTCTATGTTGTCGGGAATTAACATCTGTCGGAAATCCATGTTATGATCAAAATAACATAAGGTTCATATAATTAACTACAAGAAAACTGGTGTTTTGCGACTACAAAATATTGGCAATGTAGTCGCAAATCTCGATTTTGAGACTGTTTTGCGACTAAAATATGTAGTAGCAAATAAGAAGTTGCAAAAAATACCATAAGGTTCATATAGTTCCCTATTTTTAGTTTTTATATCTTCTTGGCTATCTTATCTATGTATGAGAAAATGTATTGGAAATGCATATAACCAAACCTGAAAGACTTCAGAGCGATTGGTGGAGGAAGTAGTGGAGTCACCAAAGAAGACAAGATCAGGAGAGTAGAGCCTGAAAATGGAAGGAGAGAAAGCTTGAATCTGTCTCCGCCACTGCCACATGGACGACGGACCAAAGCCGTGAAGGAGAAGCAACACCGCTCTGTTGTCATCATCATCGATCTTAGGTGATGGGCCCCAGAAATGAATGGTTGTTTCAGAATCTATGGAAAGAGTCTGCGACGTTAGTCCTGCAGCCGTAAGGCAACGGCGGAGGTAGCCTTCTAGAAGGCGCGTTGGGCTGAGGTAAGACGACAACGACATATCTCTACCCTTCTTGTTTTTAGCTTGTCCGAGAGAGAAAGTGTATGAGAGAAGGTGAGAGCAAAGATCATGTATGTTAGACAGTTTTGTATTCATTGTCTAAAGGACTAATATTTTAAATTGTTTGTTTCCATTCTTTATTAACCCATAATGGGTTCTTTCTTTTTTTTGTTAAATAACCATAATGGGTTCTTTTTCTTTTAACATTTATATTAGTTTAATTCCGTTCCATTTTAACAAGAAAACCAATATATTGTACATAATTAACAAAATAATAACCTAAATAATTTTATAATATTGCGAACTATAAAGTCTGCTTTATGCAACTGACATTTAGCCTAGTGGCAAATGGTAAATCTACAAGAGGCATGCGCATTTGCACATTATGGGATCGAGTCCCCCGTTTGCATTTGCAAGAACTTGGCTAATTGACCGAACATTTGTGGCTCAATGTTGATAAGAAAAAAAAAAGTCTGTTTTATTTGGTGAAAATTGGGTTTAAATCATACAAATGGGTTTGGTTTTAAGCCCACTGTCTTTTTAATCTATAATATTTGCAGATTTCTAATTTGTGCAAGCTCACGCGCGCTCAACTCTTAAAAAATTTAAATTTTGCGAATAAGCAAATTTTGTCAGTGGATTATTTCGACACGCGCTAAACGCGTCCATGATGCGCGTGAGTATGTACATTACATTTCTACACACGCTCAACGCGCTTGTGTTGCGCGCCAGTATCTGTGCGACGTGAATTGAGTACCTTGATTCGCAAGATTACTATAATACCTCTCAAACTTTTGAAAGGTTACATTTTTAACCCATCATGCGAGCTACCTCCAAGGTGATTCCTTTCTCCATTCAAAGATCTCTCAAAGTTCAATGTCTCCTCTTTTCTCCTTCTATCTCTCCTCTGCCTCTCACTTCTGCTTCGCCTTTTTCATCTTCTATCTCTTCTTCTTCGTCGTCACAATGGTTCGGCTTTCTTCGGGATGCTATATCCACGTCGAATTTGATGCTTGGAAAATGTACCCACGCACGTATCTTAGTATTCGAGGAAAGCCCAGAACGATTCCTTGTCAACAATCTCATTTCCGTGTACGCTAAGTGTGGATCTCTCACTTATGCCCGCCGTGTGTTCGATAAAATGTCTGAAAGAGACCTTGTTTCCTGGAACTCTATTATAGCTGCCTATGCTCAGTCTTCCGAAGGTGTTGTCGAGTACATTCAGGAGGCTTTTATTCTTTTCAGGAGTTTACGCCAGAACGTTGTGTATACCAGTAGGATGACGCTGGCTCCAATGTTAAAACTGTGTTTGCAGTCTGGATATGTGTCGGCTTCCGAGGCATTTCATGGCTATGCTAGCAAGATCGGTTTGGACAGCGATGAATTTGTTGCTGGAGCTCTTGTTAATATCTATCTGAAGTTTGGTAAGGTTAAGGAAGGTAAAGCTTTGTTCGAGGAGATGCCGTACAGAGATGTGGTGTTATGGAATTTGATGTTGAAGGCTTATTTGGAAATGGGTTTTGAAGAAGAAGCAGTCGACCTCTCTTATGAATTTCATAGAAGTGGCTTACACCCCAGTGAAATCACTTTGCGTTTACTCGCTAAAATTTCTGGTGATGATTCTGAAAAAGGACCAGTGAAATCCTTTACAAATAACGATGATGCTTCTGCTGTTTCAGAAACAATATCTAAGAACAAGAGATTGAATGAATATCTCCATGCAAGCCAGTATTCAGCTCTTCTCCAATGTTTTGCGGATATGGTTGAATCCGACTTGAAATGTGATCAAGTCACATTTATCTTAGTGTTAGCTACAGCTGTTAGATTAGATAGTTTAGCATTAGGACAGCAAGTTCATTGTATGACATTGAAGTTCGGACATGATTTGATGCTCACTGTTTCGAATAGCCTAATAAATATGTACTGTAAACTAAGAAGAATTGGTTTTGCGTGGACAGTATTTCACAATATGAGTGAACGAGATTTGATTTCTTGGAATTCAGTTATCGCTGGAATAGCTCAAGGTGGGCTAGAAGTAGAAGCAATGTGTCTGTTTATGCAGCTTTTACGTTCCGGCCTCACACCAGACCAGTATACTATGACGAGTGCTCTAAAGGCCGCTTCTTCTCTTCCAGAAGGCTTGTCGTTGACTAAACAAGTACATGTTCATGCAATTAAAGTTAATAAAGTTGCTGACAGTTTTGTCTCCACTGCTCTGATTGATGCGTACTCGCGGAACAAATGTATGAAAGAGGCAGAGGTTTTGTTTGGGAGAAACAGTTTTGATCGTGTCGCTTGGAATGCCATGATGTCTGGTTATACCCAAAGTCATGACAGTCATAAGACTTTGAAGCTCTTCTCTTTGATGCATAAACAGGGAGAGAGATCTGATGATTTCACACTAGCAACAGTGCTTAAAACATGTGGTTCCTTGATTGTCATAGATCAAGGAAAGCAAGTCCATGCTTATGCAATCAAATCCGGATATGACTTGGAACTATGGGTCAGTAGTGGGATTTTGGATATGTATGTGAAATGTGGCAATATAATTGCAGCCCAGCTTGCTTTCGATAGTATTCCTGTTCCTGATGACGTTGCTTGGACAACTATGATATCAGGATGCATAGAAAATGGAGAAGAAGAACGAGCTTTTCATGTTTATAGCCAGATGAGGCTCATGGGAGTGTTTCCTGATGAATTTACAATAGCCACCCTTGCGAAAGCAAGCTCTTGCTTGACGGCATTAGAACAAGGGCGCCAAATCCATGCAAATGCCCTCAAGTTGAATTGCACAGGCGACTCGTTTGTTGGAACCTCACTTGTGGACATGTATGCTAAGTGTGGAAGCATAGATGATGCATATAGTTTGTTTAAAAGGATAGAAGTAAGGAGCATTGCTGCCTGGAATGCCATGTTAGTGGGATTAGCTCAACACGGGGAAGGAAAAGAAGCGCTCCAGCTTTTCAAACAGATGAAATCTCTGGGTATAGAACCTGATAAAGTCACATTTATCGGTGTTCTGTCTGCTTGCAGTCATTCAGGCTTGGTATCAGAGGCATACGAGCATGTTCAGTCAATGCATCTAGACTATGGCATTAAACCTGAAATAGAACACTACTCTTGCTTGGCTGATGCGCTTGGTCGTGCTGGACTTGTTAAAGAGGCTGAAAATTTGATCAAGTCAATGCCCATAGAAGCTTCGGCATCAATGTTCAGAACTCTGCTTGCAGCTTGCCGAGTTCAAGGGGATACGGAAACAGGGAAGAGAGTAGCAACTAAGCTTTTGGAGCTAGAACCATTAGACTCATCAGCATATGTGCTTTTATCCAACATGTATGCTGCTGCTTCCAAATGGGATGAGATGAAACTTGCCCGGTCGATGATGAAAGGGCAGAAAGTGAGAAAAGACCCTGGGTTCAGTTGGATCGAGGTGAAAAACAAAATTCATCTATTTGTCGTGGACGATAGGTCAAACCCGCAAACAGAGTTGATATACAGGAAAGTCAAAGATATGATTAGAGACATCAAACAAGAAGGGTATGTTCCTGAGACAGACTTCACACTTGTGGATGTGGAAGAAGAGGAGAAAGAACGCGCTCTGTACTACCACAGCGAGAAGCTGGCGGTTGCCTTTGGACTTATGAGCACTCCTCCATCCACACCAATCCGTGTGATTAAGAATCTACGTGTTTGTGGAGATTGTCACAACGCAATGAAGTATATAGCAAAGGTGTATGGTAGAGAGATTGTACTGAGAGATGCGAACCGGTTTCACCGGTTCAAGGATGGTATTTGTTCATGCGGTGATTTTTGGTAGTTGGAATTTGGAAAAAAGAAAAGTTTTTGCTTACTTCATAGCATCATTCCTGTTCTGACCAATACCAATAGATTAAATCGAGTTACATTACATTGTCCTGAAAAGAATACGGAAAAACCTTACAAATCACTGAACCTAATCCACCAAAAGATAAGCTAAAGTGTCAAACAGTTGCCTCAATCCTAGGCTGGAATGAAAGAGCTGAAACAAAATCCACAGCTTCTCCATCATTAAAGCATCTCGGTAACTCGCTCCACTCTTCTGCAGCTAAATCATACAGAAAGTATCTACAATACAACTCTGGAGGACTCGCATTGAAGCACACAAGTATCTTGTTCCCAACTCCTCCAACACAGTTTATGTCGCCTCTTTTACCGTATAACTCATGAGACAACGCAGGAGGCAACATACCGACATGAACCCAGTTCCTATTCTTGTCAAGTGTCCAGATCCTTAAGCTGGCGCTTTCGAAGAACTCAGAGAGAAGAATCACATACATTGTTCCATTGCATTCCACTAAGTCGATGGAATACTCAAAAGATGGAGAAAGAAGCTTTGGCAGCTCAGTGAAGCATCGTTTTGTGAGATCACAAGCCACAACTGTTCCGTAAGAGCTTAGGAAATAGACAATTTGAGCATTGTCTGTAACGGTAATAACGGAAGAGTATTGCTTTGACGGACTTCTCTGGAGATTGTTACTCGCCACAACGACATTTCCTGTTTTGCTGAGAAAGTAGACTGTGCCAATGTCAGTATCAGAGTCATCATATGATGAATCATTATTCATAGCTAACTCCAATTCTTGGTCTTTGCTCCATGAATCTGAGTTTGATTCGTAGATTCGGAAACTGAGATTTGGGATTTCGCCGGAGATAGTAACGAGATTATAGCTGGAGGGAGTAACAGTGGTAGTCATGGCTACGGCTTGGAGAGGTTTATCTTGAGAGATTGGAGATGGAACGTCACGGGAAGATCCAGTGAGAGGGTTACGGATGGAGAATTCACCAGAGATGGAACAGTGGTAACAGAGCAATCCACCAGAAGAAGCGACGGGGATGAATTCGCCACGGTGGTGGTAAAGTGAATCACGGCGGTTGAGGTTTTTCCAGTTGTTCTCTGTAGAATCGTAAACGAATGAAGAATTGAAATCGTTATCGATCATAAAGAACCAAGGATCTCGAGTAGGAACTTGGGAGCAAGCAAGTTTGAAGCTTTTTGAGGTTTGGCTTGATTTCCATCTTTTGCAGACAGAACTCATACGGAAGAAACATGAAGTTGGTAGCCATGAAAGAACTCTCTCGAGAACATCATCGCTGAGATCATCCATGGGGAATTCAGAGACTAATGATAAACTCACTGTATCTTCTTCATCTCGTGATTTTCTTTTCCCAGTTAAGAATCCCATTTTCTTTCGAGACTTTAGAGGAAAAAGGAGAGAACTTTCGAGAAACTGAGTCAATGTTAGAGCTGTGAAGAATCAGAGGGAGAGAGACAAGTGAAGGAGAGAGAGAGAGAGGAAGGGATTCTTAAAGAGAAGAGATTTGTAGTGAAGAGAGAAGTTTCTTGAGCTCCTCTTTTGAAGAGCGTTGACAATCCCAGAAAGATATTCTTGTGGGGAGAGAGAGAAAGAGAAAAAGAAAGATTTTTAATGTTGTAACTTGTTGTTCACTACCCAACAACTAAGCTGTGAACACGAATATTTGGTTGGTTATTATTGACTTCAACTACAACTACTCTACTTTTTCAGCTAACTCTCTTCTACAGTACTTTGTAGTTAGTTAGTGTTAGCAGATTTTTTAAGCCAATAGTCATGTCGTAATAAATCTTTAACTCGATTTATAAAGTACTTTTTTAGCTACAATTTGGTTCAAATCCTGCTTAGAAACAAGTTATAAATGTTGATGAAATTTCATATTGGTCGCATTATTTAAGTTCCACTTGTTCTACATATCAAAACGCATCTTCCCATGATGTGTTCCTAAATATTTGAGAATTCATTAGTCCAAGTCGAATAAAACCAGAGTTATATCTTATGTCTTACAAGAAAACAGTCTTTTTGTACATGGTGTAATGGTAGTACTGGACTTTTAAAAAAATATGAATGTAATTATCCCAAAATTCAAATATTTTTGAAAACCAAATTACATTCACGGGTGGTATTAGAAGGTTTTTGTATTAGATTAGTCGGATCATATGACTTATTGCATAGATTTGTTGAACAAGTTAAGAAATAGTTTGTGGATAATATGGAATTCACAATACTTACATTATTTTCATTGAACTGAATTATTCGAATTATTTCTTCGAGAGTAGATGAGATTTCGATCTAAATCTCGGGTTATTGTTAAAGAAAAGATAGACTAGAATGTAACCAAAAAGGTTAAGGGAGGGAGAGAAGAGTGGAAATGGCACGGCCAAGGCTGAATAAAAAAAATAAAGACAAAGAGACAAAAGCAAAAGAGAAAGTAAGGAGCTTTTCTCTCTTCTCTATTCTCTCTTCTCTCTTAAGTGTCGATTCGTGTGGGTTTTTTTTTCGGTGTTGTTTTTAAACAGTTTTACCTTTCGAATAATAAAATTAAAAGTAATTACTTTTTCTTTTGCTCGTGTTTTCTCTTATATATATAAGAGAAATATATTTCTTTTGTCTTTTTTGGGTATCAAGTCACATTTGTCTTTTACCATTTTGTCAAACATGGCGTTGAGTTCCTCCTTCAGAAATACAAGCTTTTGTGGTCATGCTCTATTGTTCTTTCGGATAAAGTATGAACTAGTCTAGTTTAGCTCATAGGTAATAGATGCTATTCGATTTTATGTTTCTGAATCAACATTTCTTTAAATATGTCAAATGCTTATTCAAGTATTCAACTAGTCTACAATAATAGTGCTTCCATCGTATAATGTAATGTTTACTATAAGATAACTTCATTTGCCGAATTCTTCTTAATTATTTTAGCTAATGGCTATTGCATCAAAGTATTAGACTGTAAATTGGATCATATTGATCTATTTATTGAAAAGAAATGTTTCACTAAGTTCATTAGCAAACCTCCATTCCTAATTACTTTTTAAAAAATGATATTGTTATTAGATAGTTACGGATTTACAAATAATATGAGCATATGCCGAGTACAGGTAGCTCAGTGGTGTAGTCATTTCACAAATTTTCAAAACACCAGAGATCGAACCATTTGTCTATAGTATTAAGAACGAGATTTAAAATATGTTAGAGTAGTTGATAAAAACAAAAAACAAAAAGTAATACGAGCATGCACAATGTAAAAAAAAGTTGAGGAAAAATAGAGAGGGAATAAAAGTAATTTATTGTGAGAAAAAAAAAGAAATACAATAGAAAAGAAAAGAGAGAGAGATAGGTGTAAAAGCAAAAGAATAGGAGCAGTGTTACTTTTGTAGCCTCGTTGAGGAATCTCTTCTTCGTAGCATCGACTTTTGTGCCATTCCAAAGTCAATGCCCAGAACTTGTTCCCAGGCCACATCTTCTACTTCAAGATTATAGAAACATTTTAGTCAGAAATATTATATAAAATCTTTTTAAAAAAATCAAAGAAAATCGTCGGCCAAATCTAATAGGGCGTTGCAGAGATATCAATGTTAGTTTTATATATTTATTTTTCTAATGCAGATTGTTCATTGGGCTAAGGCCCACATATATGTTTGGGCCATATTAAGACGAACCTTAAGGAAAAGGAATTTGGGCCATGTTAAGACTACAACTCAAGCCCAACTCTTGAATATGTCATTTTGATTTATTTAACAATCAGACATAACTGTAAATAATTGGGTTAATTCAAAATACAAAATTGTACCGAAGACCCAATGTCTTCTTTTCTATACCTTACCCGAAATGTTCATTTTTAAATAATTATTTCATGTAAAGATATAACATATGATGTCATATAATGTTATTTATAATAAACATTTATACGATGTTTCATTGACATATATACTATAATATCATTAACTTTTGTAAACAATAATATCATAATTTAATACACTGAAAAGAATTCCCTACAATGAAACACATAAAAAATACATCTCGTATAAAATCCAAAACATAAAATATTTTTCAACATTTAAAATGTAAAAAAAGACATAACATAAAATTATCCCTTAATTAAATCATATAGTCATCACTTATATAATAAAGACCAAGGTTGTTAATCTAACTGGTCAGAAATAGTTATTAGACTTAACCTAGTAATTAGTAGTAAATCCACTTAAAACAGTTCATTTGTACAACTAGAGATTAAGTACTCTACCTAAATTATATAAGAATTTGATTATTATGCTGACTAGTTATGGTTTAATATATAGTTTGCTATTGACAAAAAAAAATGGGTCGGGAAAATTTAGTCATGAAATGAATTTTTACATATAATAAATTTATTCAAAATAAAGTTAAATCGTTAATAAACGTTTACTATTTGGATGATAAAGACGTAGAGAACACAAAAATAGCAAATTAAAGTGAGTGGCGTCGCAAATGGCTCTTAATCTAGTGACATGCGGTAAGTCTACATAAGACACCCCGTCTATATTATATAAAAATTCCGCTTGGACCGGTTAGTTGTGATCCAATATAATTTACCGTTTAAAAAAAAATAACGTCTTCACTCTTCTTTCTCCTTCGCTTCGTCTTCTTCTTCTTGTCATACACGTAACTCATTTTCTATTGGTGAGATCATCCTTTATCCATCCACGTTGTCTTTTTCTATGTTATTTTTCAACAGTAAATAATAATTGTATTACTATAAGACTATATACAAGTCTTTGCGACTTAAACTGCAATATAAAAAGACTACATTTTATTAGTCTTTGTTTAACAAAACTTTAGATTAATTTACAATTTTTACTTTATACTCGTTTTTTACTTTCAAATTCTTACCTCTTTCTGTTTACTTTTTATTAACAAGGAGATAATCTTTCTCGATCTTTTTTTTTCTTAGATGGAGAATCAAAACATAAGTGTAATTTTATATAATCTCATATGGTTTATTAACGTCTGTCCCATATCAATATATCATGTGAAACATGTTGAATATTGGTTATCTAAATATGTGACAATATTTCTGAGTATACTAACATGATGTTATTTGCTACTTCCAAATAATTTGTTATGACATTATTAATATAACTTTACTATATTCACATTTGGCTTATATTCCAATATTATTATTTTATACAAAAATAAAATGAACTAGCTTTGAGATAAGGTGTAAGATGTATATATATATATATATATATATTAAACCTAATATATAATGTGTGTAGTGTGATACATGTTTGGTAATACCGGTATAATATGTCAGAGCATACCAGGTTTCAATTTTATCCACCTCAAATTATACACTTATTCGCTATAATTTGTTTTGCTATTAGTTTTTATTTTGTGTAGTTACTGATAATTTCGATCTTTAGATTTAGAGTAGTAGATTTTTCAGTTTAGTGTACACAAAAGGAAAAGAAGAAGTTATTTTGTCATAACATACATCATATAAATTCTTTGGTCAGATCATAATTAAAATATGTTATAAGTAATTTCAAGTTTGTGACAGAAAAAGAATAAGCAATTTTAGATACTATAATTATTGTAAGTGACATTTAGCCTAGTGGCAGATAGTAAGTCCACAAGAGACATACGCACATTCTGGAATCGAGTATCTCCGCTTACATTTACAAGAACTTGGCTAATACACTAGTCATTTGTGCCCTAATGGTAGACAAAAAATAATACTATAATTATTAGCAGAATAACAATAATAATAATTAGATATAAGGAAAAAAGGATATAGCCAACACGTGTGCAATAAGCTAGTAGTAGAATTTAATTAATCAAGTAACGTAATTTAACCTTATAAAAGGATGAGAAAAGAAAAACAAATCTATTACTGCGCCTAAACTCACCTTACAAAGCTTCTTTTCAAAAAACTACTTCACGAGCATTGCATGATCATAATCATCGAGTAAGTTTGATTTCTCCTTACAGATTTTTCATTCTCGTAAATGGGCTTCGATAGCTTTAGCTCAATCGCTTTTTCTTTGTAAGTTTTGGTTTGATCTGCGTTTCTCTGTTCTTCTCTGCTCTGCTCTGCCATGTTCAGTTCTGATTTGAGGTGTCAATTAATTGCCCTCAAATTCAGTTTTCTGTTCTTAGTTTCTTCAGTGTCATACAAATTTAGCCATAGAGCTTGACATCTTGCAAAAAAATCGTTCAATTTCGCTATTCGTAAAGTTCTCTTTTTTATCTCTCCGTGTGATTGCTAAAAAAGTTACCATCTTTTTGGTAGATTTAGTTGGATTTTGGATTTCTTGATGTATTCTTGAACGAAGTGAAAAGATGAATTGGTTTTGGTTACATTCAGGGAGTGTGAAATAGGGTTTTTAGTTCATCTGCAGAGATTATAAGCTTTACATGAAAGATGAATTCAAGTGGCGTTGAGGAGAAGAAGTTAGGGAATGGAGTTGTGGGGATTTTAGCTGAAACAGTGAACAAATGGGAGAGACGAACGCCATTAACGCCGTCGCATTGCGCTCGACTTTTACACGGTGGCAAGGACCGAACCGGTATTTCCCGCATAGTGGTTCAACCATCTGCCAAGCGTATCCATCACGATGCCTTGTATGAAGATGTTGGATGTGAAATTTCTGATGATTTGTCTGATTGTGGACTTATACTAGGAATCAAACAACCTGAGGTATGGTATATGCATTTCAAAAGGAATCTATTGATTCTAAACCAGTAAACCCTTTATTGTGGGATCAGTTTATGAGAGTTTGCATTTTGGGTTTGATTCTGTTTGTAGCTAGAAATGATTCTTCCGGAGAGAGCATATGCTTTCTTTTCTCACACTCACAAGGCACAGAAAGAAAACATGCCTTTGTTGGATAAAGTAAGACACTTCTTATCTACCTTTTCTTTAGTCCAACTTATGACAAATCATCTCAGGAACACTTTTCCATTTGATGCAGATTCTTTCTGAGAGAGTGACGTTGTGTGATTATGAGCTCATTGTTGGTGATCATGGGAAAAGATTATTGGCATTTGGTAAATATGCAGGCAGAGCTGGTCTTGTTGACTTTTTACATGGACTGGGACAGAGTAAGCCTGTTTTAACTACATGTTCCTGTGCACAGATCAAGACTAATTGGACTCCAAGGTTATAAGATTTTTCTTGTGTTGATGAATGTAATCTTCCATTTTGATGCAGGATATCTAAGTATAGGATACTCAACACCTTTCCTTTCGCTTGGGGCATCGTATATGTATTCCTCATTGGCTGCAGCAAAAGCCGCTGTGATTTCTGTTGGTGAAGAAATTGCAAGCCAGGGACTGCCTTTAGGAATTTGCCCTCTTGTATTTGTCTTCTCCGGAACAGGAAATGGTAAAAAGTTATTTTATTCTACCCAACTTCTTTAGTTTCTACTGCGCCTCTTCTTGGCCTGCGGATGTTGTATTTCATTGAATTTTCTCATCTATAGTTTCTCTCGGGGCTCAAGAAATTTTCAAGCTTCTTCCTCACACTTTTGTTGAACCAAGCAAGCTTCCTGAACTATCTGTAAAAGTAAGTGTATCTTTGCTTTTTCTTCATTTTCAGGGTATTGAAGATCACTAATGCCTGTGGATTTGCTTATATGTTTTTGAGAAGTTTGTACTTATGAAATATATATATTTCTGCACAGGACAAAGGAACTAGCCAAAATGGAATATCAACAAAGCGAGTCCATCAGTTATACGGTTGTATCATTACCAGCCAAGACATGGTTGAACACCAAGATCCATCAAAGTTGTTCGACAAAGTAACACATTTTATCTCCTTTTGACTTTTTTGCTCTACACTAAAGTAAAACATATATTAACTCTTCAAGTTTTCGTTGTCAGGCCGACTATTATGCACACCCAGAACACTACAATTCAGTTTTCCACGAAAAGATAGCCCCGTATATGTCTTTTCTTGGTAGATCCTGATCTCTTTTTCGTTTTAAAGTTTATGAGTTATGAATATAATTAAGCAACTCAACTTGCCACTACTTACTTTACCATGGCTGTGAATATGTTAATTTCACTTTTGGTTAGTTCTAGCATGCAACTAAGACTGTCAATGCAGTAAACTGTATGTACTGGGAGAAGAGGTTTCCACGTCTACTAAGCACCAAACACCTTCAAGATTTAACAGCAAAAGGATGCCCACTAGTAGGAATATGTGATATAACTTGTGATATTGGTGGATCCATTGAGTTTGTTAACAGAGCTACTTTAATTGATTCTCCTTTCTTTAGGTAATAATGTAGTACATTCTTTCAGTCTTGTACCTTTACTAGTTGATGGAACTTATGGAGCTAATAACTATCTTTAGGTTTAATCCCTTGAATAATTCATACCATGATGATATGGATGGTGATGGTGTACTGTGCATGGCCGTCGACATTTTACCCACAGAATTTGCAAAAGAGGTAAGAAGATTACAGTTTCACCACTTGGACTAATTCTACAGAGAAACTCTCTATTGATTATAGTTCTTGTGTTCTGAATAGGCATCTCAGCATTTTGGAGATATTCTTTCCGAATTTGTAGGTAGTTTGGCCTCAATGAATGAGATGTTAGATCTACCAGCTCATCTAAAGAGGGCTTGCATAAGCTATAGAGGACAGTTGACATCTTTGTATGAGTATATTCCACGTATGAGGAAGTCAGATCCAGAGTATGTTCTGCTTCAACAGCGATTCATACACATTATCTGAACTGATTATGCCTTCTTCTCTAAAACTATGTTTATACACTTTAACTTCAGAGAGGCACAAGGTCATATCAACAACGGGGTTTCCAGTCAGAGAAAATACAAAATATTGGTGAGTTATGCTCAAGTTAAGGTCAGTGAGAATGGAAAACAAGTGAAACGAAAAGTTTCAGAGACTATTTGATATATAAAAAATTGCTAATACTTAAACTGAGAGACAAAGCTATCTCAACAAATGACCCTAGACACTCTCTTCTGAACAATGATCCCATATTAAGAAGACCTAGTATCTTTTTATGCCCTTCTGGTATCCTGAGATAATAGGATTTAAGCTAATAAGAATTAAGATATATACATTTCAAGACTAATACTTTACGAGATATTCATATGTTTAACAAGTTTCTTGACTAAAGATTGATACGTTTTCGAGATCTGTCGCTAAGTTTCCTGTAAGATTTTGATGGAGACAATTATTTGTAGGTATCTTTAAGCGGACACCTATTTGATAAGTTTCTGATAAACGAAGCTCTGGATATGATTGAAGCGGCCGGTGGCTCCTTTCATTTGGCTAAATGTGACCTGGGACAGAGTGCCGATGCTGAGTCATACTCAGAACTTGAAGTAAGTTTGTTTCATAGATATCGTACAGCTGTCAAGAGATTTTAATGTCAGGTTTAGGTTTAATGTCTTTTTCCATCAAGTCTCGTAAGTATTTAGGACAAGTAAACAAACTAGAAGCCAAAAGAATGTGGTCCCACTTCACCTGTTGCCACTTGCTAAAGATTCTTTCTTTATCTTGAGTAGGTTGTTGCGGATGACAGGAAAATATTGGATCAAATCATTGATTCATTAACTCAATTGGCTAATCCAGAAGAAGACTACATATCTCCACGTAAAGAAGCAAATAAGATGTCACTGAAGATCAGAAAAGTCCAGCAAGAAAATGACGTAAAAGAGAAGCCTGAAATGACGAAGAAATCAACTGTTTTAATTCTTGGTGCTGGACGTGTTTGTCGTCCGGCTGCTGAGCTCCTAGCTTCAGTCAGAACCATTTCATCACAACAATGGTACAAAACTTATTTTGGAGCAGATTCTGAAGAACAAACAGATGTTCACGTGATTGATACTACCAATGAGAGAATCTGTTGCTCCACCTCTTCCCAATTATGAACTCTAGTTACCAAAGGATGCTTATCCACAGACTCTGTTTTAGACCAAGGGTATGAGTTTTCATAATCAAAGAGGAGAACCTTCATTCCTATGTTAGCGCATTCCTCTGCATATCTCGGGTTATCATCTATCAATATCTCTGCTCCAAATGATCTGCAAAACATATGAAAGTAGTGCTGTTTTAGTTTTCCGAGTTCATAGAATCAGTGTCAGATTCATGAGTTGATTTGTATGCACCTGCAGATTTCAGACTTTGGTTTAGACTCTCCATGAAGAGCAAAATGGTTCCCAAAATGAATCTGTTTAAACAATCCCGGGAAATGCATCTCAATCCACTCAAGTGTGTGCTTCTTTATCGCATTCTGCCGGGACCTAGCCAATGATGTAAAACCCACTCAGTACTAACTACAAGAACTAACTATTAACTTCAAACGTTCAACAGAGAGAGCACATCGCATGCCACTAACGTTACAACTGAGAGGTCGCAGTATCTTGAAAGCTTGTGAAGAGTTGTGTGGGCACCTGGAAGAGGATGAATCCCTTTCTTGAAATATGATGTCTTGAAGAATTCATGGACACGTACGTCAGCTGCACAACAAGAAATTTTTAACATAGCACATTAGGTCTCAATCTATCCACCAATATTGCCAACTCCCAGAAAGTCTTGAGAGCAATCAGCTGGTCTCTTAATTAATGCATAACTGCAAGTAAGCTAAGAAAATACCTTCATTGCGAGAGCAGTTCCATATCTGCCATAGAAATAAAAAATATACACGTTTAAGGGAAAATCATAGAGACAAAAAATAAATCTGCGATGGGAAGCCAGCAACATTTCATTGTACGATCAAAGGCAACGAAAAACCCTGATTGAAAGAGAGAGCTCCTGAGTTTTATATGCTTTGGTAATAACTTGAAAACATCAGTGTAGCAGAATAATTGAAGCGCACCTCTATGAAAACTTCTTCACCCACTCAAATTTCTGAAAGCAATGGGGTTTCGTAATACTTTCACATACAAGGTAATGCGCAATATAAGTGAAGCAGAGAATAACTTTGTTTATCAAAAGCCAAAGATAGCAACTTATATTTGTCAACTTCATATACAAACTCATCCAGAAAGGGCATCTACCAAGCTACCTCAAAATTTCAATCATTTATCCCAGTATGCAAGCTCATAAAGTAAAATACAAAAAAATCCAACAGCTCAAAGCAATGGGTATTCCTGAACAAGAAAGGTGCGAGATTTGTTTCCAGTAAGTTCCAAAAGAAGCTATGACTTCATACCTTAAAGAACTCGTAGACATGGTATTCTGAGACTGAATGGTTCGACAAATAGCGGTCCTTAATGAACCTGTTAAGGGCCGAGACAAAGTTTCCAAGAACTGCTTACACAAAAAGACCATAAGAAGAAGCATAGCTTAAATTAATGGCTCAATGAAGACGGACGATATATGATCTTCAAATCAAAAGAATAAAGCTATCGGAAAAATGATCACATTAAACATTCGCATCAGTCCACTAACCGAATCAAAACTATTCAACACACATCACAGAAAGAAATTCACAGAAACCCTATGACACAGTTCAACATCTTCATCTGAAATTAGCAATCCAACAGTATGGTTAGGGATCTTCACAGTTGCATAAGCTTTACACACCATCCAGAACATTTATATACATGTCAGCTCATGTATGATTATATAACTCAGTTCATTTCCAGCTTTTCTAGAACCCAATTAGCAGTTCAATAAGTCAAGATAACATTTTTAAGACGATTTCTCCCCCAAAGACATTTCAAACATATAAATATCAGTATTATAAGGAGAAGGGGAACATACCCTCATCTATGTCAACAGCCACTACAATCTTATCATTTCCTTGGAACCTCGTCGTGTTACTCCGCAGATATGAACCATGACCATCGGCTAAATCGGTGGTTCCGCCGCGGCGTTCTTCACTGGGTCCAGATCCCAGGCCATGGAGAAGCCGCCGATGCTGAGTAAAAGCTCGAGCCTTTTGATCAGATTTCTTATGAGAATCAAAGCAATTCCTCAAGGTTAGCTTTCCTCGGCCTTTAATATTGAACAAGCCATAGCCACTGTTGTTGTTGTAAGTTTCAATAGGATTGATTCTATTAACGAAATCTCCATCGAATCTGTGCCCAATGGATCGAGTATGGAGCGATCGCACAAAAAGGGGATCGGTATAAGCAGACATTAGGGTTTGTGAATCGAAGCTTGCGATTCTAAAGAGAATGGCGAAAGATTGCCTCTTTAACATAACGAAACTGTCTCACATTACACCATCAAGATCAAAGAACAATCACGAAAAACCCTTAAAAAATCCCAGATTTGACGAGAGAGTGAAATAGAAAACAAAGATCGAAATTAATAAATTGCGAAATCAAAATCTAGAGAGGCTCCAACGTAATAATCATGCATTGGAGCACTTTGGTCATTGGTGGGACTTGAAACGGGAAAAAATAAATGGCAATAAGATAAAAATA
Source organism: Lepidium sativum (assembly GCA_023374145.1). Classification (NCBI taxonomy): domain Eukaryota; kingdom Viridiplantae; phylum Streptophyta; class Magnoliopsida; order Brassicales; family Brassicaceae; genus Lepidium; species Lepidium sativum. Next base: position 26,029 of record JAKUCM010000034.1, on the reverse strand, counting down.
AGGACTTTTAATTTTACACTAAAGAATATGTTCGTCTCCTACATTTACGCCGTGGCCTCTACCAATTGAACGGCGATAACAAAAAGACAGACACACATCTTAAGTCGGTCACAAATTCTCTCACTTATAAAAAAATCTTTTCTTTTTGGTTTGGATCTCTAACTTTTTTTTTTTAGTTTTGCGAGTCGAAATCTAAACCAATTTTTCAAGAACTAAATATAGTGTAAATTTAGACGTTAGATAACAATAATCAACAATCTCGCATTTGAAAATAAATTCCTAACATATACCAACAAAGTAATTTTCTTTTCAAATAAAAGTTAGTAGACGACCCATCACTTAATTAGGTTTTTTTATCTCTAACTTGATAGTCTAAAGAACACAAATGATTTGATCCGGTTCAATTGTTCCACATATTGTTTACATGTATTTTGCACTCTAGATTTGTATTATAGGTTGTGAGTCAAAAAGTAAATTAAAATTTTCTATTGTATTGTATTGTATTTGATTGGATTGTCGAATTGGTTCTGACGCTTGTGGATATGAGAGAATCCAAAGTAATAAAGACTTTGAACAACCATTGCAAGTTGTAATAACTAGTGACGCATTTGATTGAGCGTGGCGTGCACTAGTTTAATTCGTAAGGAAATATATGACTTAGCTTAAAACACTTTAGCCTAAAAGAAAACACATAAGTATACAGATCACATAAATCTATGTTATTATTATTCTAATCTATCATATGGAATTAATTTTTTTATCAATTTCAAAATCTAATTTATAGTTCAATCTTACTTCTAAAATTCCAAACAATATTAATATTACATAGGGATTATACCATTCATTTGAATCAAACTCTAGTTCTTAGATATAACTGATTATAAACAAATATAAATGATTTAAAGTCAATCTACTCAGAGCCAATTAATTTTAAATTGGAAATTCAAAATTTATCATGGTATCAAAACTCATAATCATGAACCAACAAAACATACATGATGATAACACGTCTGTTATAGTTTGTTTTGAAATATTAGGTTATATCACATATCATTTCGAAAGAACATGTTAGATAGTGATTGATATCCTATATAGAAAATTGGAGTCATTATAACCTAATATAAATTATATAAAAGTTCATTCATTTATTGTCAATTGATTTTGAGTTATAAACTTATATTTTATCATTAAAAAATAGAAGTAAACTTTTTTTTCTGTCAACACTGGACCACAACTGACCGGCCTAATAGTCAAATTTCTACATAATGTAGACAATGATACTAGTTTCCTATTGAGTATAGAGTTGGTTTATTTTATGGTTCACTTCAATTAGCTATACGATTCATTATAACCGATTTTACTTTTTATAAGAAACTTTTATCATGTTTAATCAAGTTAATGAGAAAATATTTAATATTTGTTGTTTGTTAATATGGTACCAGAGCTAACGAATTCTCGCTTCCACAATTTCTCATTCTCGTTTCTTCAACAACAAATTCATCATGGGCTTGTCATCTTTAAGCTTGCTCATTCTCCATGGATTCCAATTGTTGAAAGTTGTGTTCAATTTTCTTTCTTCTCTTTATTTTGTTATTTTGATTTTGAGCCTCTCTTCTTGTTTATGACCTTTGATTGTTGTTAATCTCTTCGATATCACCAAAAATTAACGCATTCTTCATCATCGATTTCACTTTTATCATCAAGAATGGAACTGATTTCTTCAAATCACGCAGTGAGCTCTGGAAATCTTGGTCAATCATCATATCTATATGAGAATCCATATTTCCTTCAATTTCATCTGACCATTCAGGGTTAGTTCTCGTCTCTGATAGATTAAACTAGGTTCTGATTTCCATTCATGGGGTAGGTCTGTTAAAATGGCTTTAAACGTTAGGAAGAAACTTGGTTCTTACATATTTTCACCTAAATCCTCCTTATCAAGCTTTTGTTCTTTCTTTCACACTCAAGAAAGAGACTCAGAACTTTAAGCAAACAATAGCACATCCCCATTATCCTAAAGCAATGGATGTGGAGATTTCAGCTATGGAACAAAACATGATTTGGACAATTGTTTTTCTACTTGATGATAAACATGTGATAAGCTGCAAATGGGTTTATACTATTAAGTATAACCTGGATGGATTTGTTCTTAAGTACAGAGCACGTTTAGTGGCCAAAGGTTACTCTCATATAGAGGGCATATATTACATTCAAACATTCTCTCCAGTTGCAAATATGGAGAGTGTGAAGTTGATGCTTGGACTTGCCTCTATTAAGGGATGATCATTAACCCAAATGGATGTCACCAATGCATTTTTACATGGTGAGATGGAAGAGGAGATATATATGAGCTTGCCTCAAGGATACACTCCAACATATGGTAGTCTCCTTCCCAATCCAATTTGTTGTCTTCATAAATCCTTGTATGGATTGAATAAGCGTCTCACCAATGGTATTAATGTTATCTTCATTTAACAACAAGGTTCACCATTCACTGCTTTGCTAGTTTATGTTGATGATATTATGATTATTTCTAATGATGATAATGAGCTTCAATTACTCAAAGATGCTCTTCACGCAGCTTTCAAGATCAAGGATATGGGTCCTCTAAATATTACTTAGGTCTTGAAATAGTTTGAACAACACTGATATCTTTATCAGTCAACATAAATATGCTCTAGACATTCTTGCTTCTACAGTAATGCTAGGATGTAAGTCTACCTCAGTTCCAATTGATCCAACTACTCATCTTCGAAGAGATTCTGGTATTCCTTTACAGGATCCTTCACCTTATAGAGAATTGATTGGTTGATTACTATACTTAATTCTTACGAGACTGGATATCACATTTTTTGTTCATAATCTGAGCCAAGTCCTCTCAACACCGACATATATTCATTTACAAGCAGCACATCAAGTTATGCGTTACATTAAATATAATCATGGCCAAGGATTATTCTATGCAGCAGACTCTGACATATGCTTGAATGCATTTGCTGATGCAGACTGAGCAACTTGTCCTGATTATAGAAGATCAATTACTGATTTTTGTGTTTGTTTATGCGAATCTCTTATTAGTTGAAAGTCTATAAAGCAAGACACTGTGAGCAGGAGCAACATTGAAATTGAATATAGAAGCATGGCATTGGTTACATGTGAGCTTATATGGTTGCATCAAGTTCTCACAGATCTGAAGTTTACTGTATCTCTGCCAAACTCTTTTGTGATAACAAATCTGCTATTCACATTTCCACTAATATGGTGTTTCACGAGCGCACTAAATATGTAGAAATAGATTGTCACACTATGTGTGATCAAGTCAAGAGTGGTTTCATGCGTCTGTTTCATGTTTTTTCTTCGAATCAACATACGAATATCTTGACTAAAGCATTGCACCCTAGACCTTTTTGTTTAGATCGTATGTCGATTTCAAGTCTTTTTCTCCCATCTTCAGATTTGGATTCAAAGATTTGAGGGGGTGTATTGAGTATATAGTTTGTTTATTCTATAGTTTACTTCAATTAGTTATATGGTTCATTATAACCGATTTCACTCTTTGTATATAAGAAACTCTTATCATGTTTAATCAAATTAATAAAAAAAATCCAACATTTGTTGTTTGTAAATAATTTTTGAAAATATATCTGTTTTTAACATAAATATTATTAAACTTACCATCAACCACAAAACAAAAAATTAATATTTGACTAATACCCCCATATATTAACATATATAATGTCTTTAGTAATCTATATTTTTGAAAAGAGACATAATATTTAGTAAAAAAACAAAAACAGATCACAAAAACAAAATTTGAAAAACCGATAATTATATTAAGTAGTTAACAAGTGAGGACATAACTATCTTTTCATGACGTAATGGATCTAAACTTTTTTGGCGCAATATTTTTTTTGTCTGAAAGATTGAATGAAAATGAGTACCGAGTCAAAGAGTCTGTGACACGAATAAATTCTTTCTTTTTTCCTTTTCAGCTTTTTTTCTATTAAATATTTTCATTTTTGTAATTAAAGCGACAGACCAAAAAAGAGGAAAGAGAGTGCAGTGTGAGCAGTGAGTGCCCAACCAATTTCCTCTGGCAAATACAAACCTCAAAGTTGAAACCTTTCAGGCTTTCGTCTTCTTCTTCTTCGCTCATCTAACGCAACTATGCTCTGTATCAAAGCTGAAACTCTTCATGAAGATCAAAACTTAGCTTCCTCTTCTTCTTCTCCAAGTACTGATCGTAGCACTGTGAATACCACTTTCCGTCTTCCTATCAATTGGTATTTTCTAAATCTAGTTCTTCTGCCACAATGCTCGTTGATTTGGTTGTTTTGTTCCTCTTCTTTGTTTCTAAAGCTGTTCTGTTGTATGTTGTTTTTCTCTGTGACAGGGGAAGTTCGATCCGGAAGTATTTGAAGAAGAATGGTACATTTTCGAGAAGATCTTACTCATCAGGAGATGGGTCTTTGTATTTTCCTGATCTCGATGTAATGTAGCTCTCTTTCTCTCTTTACGACTTTCAGTGTTATCTGGCTTGTGGTTAGTATATGAGTATGCAGTAAATCTAGGGTTTTGAGGGGTTTATGGTCACACTCACACCAAATGGTTTGAAAAATTGGATTTTTATTTTGGAAGCAGGAAAGCAAGATGCTTGATCAAAGTAGTGGTAGGTTTGATGGAAAGAGCAAACTATGGTACAAATCTGAGCTTGAACAAGATGTAAGTGTATCAGATCCCTCACTATCATATTCAATTGGTGGTGCTTTGAAGTTTTCTCATTTATGCAGCTTAGTTAGTAGTTACATTTAGAGAAACCATATGAAATTTTGAACCTCTTGTGTATCTATCCTTAACTCGCTCTGTGCTTGCCAATAGTAAAGATTGTTTAACAATATTTGGGACTGATACAGGTTAAGAGACTGCAGCAGCAGTTACAAGAAGAGATTAATCTACGGTTAGCTCTGACAAGCGCAGTTGAGCATTCTAGTTCTCCGTTCATGGATTCGCCTTGTGAACTTCCTGATAAGGTCAATCCTTTCTCCGACACATACATATCTGCTGTTGTTTTCGCCTACATATTGTTTTGAAATCGTATAATACAGGCACAAGAGCTTTTGGATAGCTTAGCAATACTAGAAATCACGGTGTCAAAGCTTGAGCAAGAATCATTTTCCTTGAGATATCTACTTAGGCAAGAGAAAAACGAGCGGCGTCTCACTGAGATCCTACGAAAGAAGAAGTCTCATTATCCTGCACCTTCAAAGTTCACTGATTCCCATAACAAATTGGTATGGCTATACACAATGTGTTATGCATTCTTTGGTTCTAGTGTCTTTAACATATGATTCCTACTGATTTGACAGGTGACAAGGAAAAGAGAGAGTAAACAGGTGGTGTCTGTAGATACTGAAGCTTTACAAGTAGAATGAAGAAGCAAAATATAGAGATTACATGATCTTAGACATAGCCATATTGGCTGATCAAGTCCATGAGCAAGAATCTCTCTCCTCTTGAGTCAAAAAGTTTCGCCTTTCAGACTCACTGAGCTGGTCCATGAGCATGAAGATACACAGCTCTGTTCTGTTTTTGCTTAGTAAATCTGGCGATCTTCAATATGTTAATGTGGAGGTAAGGTTGACAGGACGGTTTGTGCACTGCAGGAGCAGCATTGAGGAGCTTGTATTCTGTATTTAAGCATAGAGTGCATTGTTGGTAGGCTTATATTGGTTTTGTAAGTTTAAATCGTCTCCATTGGATTTCAATATTGTCTGTGGCTTATACCATATTCAATCTGACCATAACCATACACATGTATTAAAAGTAATTGTTGATGAGCCTGAAAACAAATATGAACTCAGGGCCAAAACAGGGGATTAGTAGCATTAAATTAGTAGCAATCCATGTCAAATTACAAACCAGCCAGATTAGGAAACAAAGGGAAAGCTCAATTGCAACGAACAATGGGTCCTAGAAGACTATCACGGTTCCTTTCTCAGCACCAATTTCTGTTTTGCCAGCTCAAATTCACGTGCTTCCCTTTCATGATAGTCAAGGTATTGTTCTCCATCATGAGTTGCTGAAACATGAAAAGAATTGTTTTGAGGAAATGTTGGTTCGATTATTATTACAAGGCCATATATATGCCTCTTTCTTTATGCCTTCTTCTTCCTTATCCTTTTTCTCGATTTTCAAACGTCGGTGGCAACGTGAGACCAAAGAATACTTGAGAAGAAGTGATGTACTAGACGAGGAGATCTAAGAACTTGATGATATAAAGGAACAAATTTGTAAGGAAAGTTTTTCGTTTCAAATGCTCTGCGTTACTTTTATGAATATGGTGCAAGTTTAGACTTGAAAACTTGACAATAAATAGTTTCTTTTGTGATTCGGGTTTTGTATCTTCTACATCATTCATTTGATTTCATATGTTTTCTTAACTAATGGCCTTGTCTCTCGTTTGTTAAGAAGAATTGGATGGACTGGAAACCTTGAGGATCGTGAATCGAGTTTCTTGAACCAAGTCCGACTGTTTTAGCGATCGTCTTAGAATATCTGTGTAATGCTCTCTTTATTAATTAAGTTAAAACATTGTTGTTTTGTGTTGAGCTCCTACTTTTGTCTTCACTCTTTACTTGTAATACGTCGGTAAAGCAGTTACAATAGGCATATATACTTCATAATAGCTGTGAAAATGGCCATACAAAACGAAGGCCCAATAAAGTTAATTTAATAATATTGAAATCTACTAAAATTGTCCAATAACCAAAATATAAATATAAATCTTTAGAGCCCATAAAAAGTATGAACCGGTACTGCTCTTCTTTTTTTTGCATAGCGAGACCCACTTTTGAACATGTATTACTACAAGAAGATAAGATAAGATCTTGTTGAAGTTTTGTTGTAAGAATATATTATAGAGACAGAATATGTAATTCGAATACAAAACAAAAAATCAAAACATTAGTTAGGTACGAGGAGGTAATGAGTTTTTTTTTTGTAAACGGTAAATTATATTGGGGTATAACTGACCGACCCAATAGCCAAATTCCTACGTAATGTAGGTAGGGACTCGATTATTGATTGTGCTGTCGGGTTTTTAATGGTTATTTGTTAAAAATAAAAAATAATAATAAAAAATTGAGTGCGGTCATTAAGGTAACGTTATTAACAATTGTAAGCCAGTTGGATAAGCCCGTGCCTATTTATCCGATCGTAACTAAGAAGAAGCTTAAGAGACAGAGAAAAAGGAAGCGAGAGAGAGAGAGGAGATGGAGAAAATCCTCGACGTAGCTTATGGCGTCTCCGTGAAGGCTGGTTTAACGTTATTGGAGAAGAATCTATTGCCGGATTTTGTCATTAGGCGACTGACACGGCTGCTTTTGGCCGGTCGTCTCCGTTCTGGTTACAAACCTAAGGCGGAGATTCAACTCTCCGATCTCCTCCGTTTCGTTGAATGTAAGTCACATTTACATTTCCAATTTCCTTAAAAATTCTATGTTTTTGTTTATTGAGTGATTAGGACTGTTTTTGCACAATTGGATCAGAAACGTACTTTGTTTATTGGCCTTGTGGGTTTAGTTTAGTCTGAGACTTGACGACTTTAGCACTCTGCAATGCTTACTTTTGTTTTATTTTTGTTTTAGTTTATATACATTCGCGGAGACTAAATTCTTTTGTTTTTGTATAATTATTTAAAAAATATATGCCAGTTAGGACTAATTCAAGGTCTTAATTATTTAATAGTTTTATGCATAATAGGTTTTATCATAATATATTCTTTGCAAAATGTGAAGTTGCAGAGATGTTTAAAGCTTTCTTGTGAATGATATAAATTTTCAGCTTTAAAGGAGATGCCTATAGCGATCAATACGGAGAAACCAAAGACTCAACACTATGAATTACCAACAGCTTTCTTCGAACTTGTTCTGGGAAGAAACAAAAAATACAGTTGTTGTTACTTTTCAAATGATTCAAGTAGCTTAGAAGATGCAGAGGAAGCAATGTTGGCTTTATATTGTGAGAGAGCTAAAGTAGAAAATGGACAAAGTGTTCTTGATGTTGGATGTGGTTGGGGATCTTTGTCTTTGTACATTGCTCGCAAGTATAGCAATTGCAAAATTACTGGTATCTGCAACTCAACAACACAGAAAGCATTTATTGATGACCAAAGCAGGTAACTATGTTTCTCATGACTTAAGCTTAAAGTTTTGGCTTGTATAAGTGGAACTTACTTTAGTCTGAAACGGTTTCTCTACATGTCATGGTTCGAAGGAAACTCGGGCTTCAGAATGTTGAGATCATTGTTGCAGATATTAGCACTTTTGAACATGAAGGGACATATGATCGAGTATTCTCTATCGAAATGTTCGAGGTATGTAATGAGTGTTATATTTCACTTTATGTTTGATTTCAAACATCAGATGTTTTTCTTAGCTTTGTTTTGTGATTAGCACATGAAAAACTATGGAAAGCTTCTGAAGAAGATAGGGAAATGGATGAAAGAAGATAGTCTTCTGTTTGTTCACTATTTCTGCCATAAGACTTTTGCTTATCACTTTGAGGTATGAATGAATTAATGTCCAGTTTGATAGCTTCTTGTTACAGTAATTGCTTCACCATGTTTTCTTCGCCTTTATGTAATCTTGGGATTGTGTGGATTTGCTGTAGGATGTGAATGACGATGACTGGATAACAAGACACTTCTTCAGCGGAGGAACAATGCCGTCGGCAAATCTTCTCCTCTATTTCCAAGTAATTTAGATTTACATTATAACTTGAAAAGTATATATGATTAGTAGAATGTATCATCAATCTGGACTTATGTATATGTTGTTCTTCAGGAAGATGTTTCAATTGTTGACCACTGGCTCGTAAACGGGAACCATTATGCAAAAACAAGGTAAAGAAACACTCAAAATACTGTTGTGGCAAGCAAAGATGAAGAAAGATGATTATGTGGTGATGTTTGTTACTTTATGATTCAACTGTTTGCAGTGAAGAGTGGCTCAAAAGAATGGATAAGGAGATAGTGGCATGTAAAGAGATAATTGAAATGACGTATGGGAAAGAGCAAGCAGTGAAGTGGACTGTTTACTGGAGAACCTTCTTCATCTCGGTTGCTGAGCTTTTTGCTTACAACAATGGAGAAGAGTGGATGGTTTCACACTTTCTCTTCAAGAAGAAATGATTACTTCTTTATTTCTATTCTATTTTGAATAAACATACAACAGTCTCATTCTACTTTGGTTGCCTACCAAAATTGTTGTTCAATCTATTTCAAAACTAAACTGTTATTGAGAAACGTATGTGGATCAAGTATCGTCAACTGGATTCTTTTGAATCAGCTTGCTTTGTTGGATTCAGCTCATCAGCCTCCAAAATCCGAGCGAGAAGCTTACCATCTAAATTCTCCTGTTTCGATACATAAAACCAGAAGTTAAAACTCAGAAAGAGAAGGTCATTGTTTAATTGAGATCACAAGAAGCATGAATAGAAATAGAGCTAAAGAAGACAAGAAAAGTGATCTACCGAGAGACAGTCTCTGTACAATTTCCACTCGGTACCACATTCTTCTTTATCCCATTGCCCTTTAACAAACTTCTCTGAGTACCATCTGAGGAAATCAAGAAAAAGAATTCAACTTTTAGGGCGACAGATTTATATATCAACCACATGTTTTCATACAAAGGAAAGAGTTTCAAAGGGAAGAGGATCTAGCACCCCCATCAGATTATGAGTTGAATAACCAATGGTCCAAACCTCAATGATCAAAAGACCAGATAACTCTGAAAGTCCCCATTAGGTTCATCATAGCTAAACCCCTTAAACCAAGCAAATGAATAAAAACCAGCTAATTCACGCAAACGAGAAACAAAACTCACTTATTGAAGCAACTGTGGTAAGCGTTTCGTAAATCAGCGCATGCGGAAGTAGAGGAGAGAGCAGAAGTTGAATCCTTTTTCTTCAACATGCTCATTGCCGAAATCACTAATAATCTGTCTGCTTAGAAACTCAGGTAAACCATCTAAAATTCAAAACAGTTATATCAGTCTAAGAAAAGAATGAAAATGCAAATAATGACAAAAGTTAGCACAAGCTTCGCAACTCTTCACTAAACACTGAAATATATTCGAACATAACCCAAAAAGACAATCTCTCAGCTAAAAGAAAAAAGAAAAGAGGAGCAACATCATACAAGAGAAACACTAAAGATAATCTGCAAGAGACACCAAACAGAGAAAGCTTTCCCAGTTGTTGACAACAAAACAAGCTCCTTGGCTAACTCAAGAGTCATTTTCTAGTCAAAATTCTGTACATAGACATTGTGAATTGAGTAAGATAATGAACCATGTGTTGTCTCTCTACAAATATCAAAAATGTTATCAATTTAAAGAGCTAGATATCAAGCGAAGAACACCTCTAAATCTGTAATGGATGAAACAGAGAATGATCAAACCAATCAAAGAAAGACAAAAATCCAGAAAGGATCAAACAGAGAATAATCACGATGAACTCAAACAACACAAAGATTCAAACTTTAAAAGCCTTGAAAGATGAAAGAATTTCAATACCGAAAACCAGATTAAGAAAACAATAAAAAATCGAAACTTACCCTAATTCGATCGAAATGAGAAGACAAAATTCAATCTTTAAATTATATCTCACCTTTGCTAAACCTGTTAACCTCAGATTCTTTGAGATTGTGAACAATGAGCACTCCTTCTCACGTTGAAGTCTCTGACTCAGAGTCAGGAACCATAAGTCCAACCAAAACGACGAGAAGCTTCCTACGAGATGATACCAAAACGACTTCGTTTTGACCAGACAAAACCCTACGCAAAGCAAAGATTAGAGATTTATTAGTGAAAGATATGTAAACATTTGTCAACATCACGTTACTCTCGTACAAAACGAATATGACTTGCTTGACGTCACATAAAACACTTACCAAGTACCAAACTAATTTCTATATATTAATAAGAGGATCCTTAAAGAAAAAATTCATTTGCAGTTTTACAAGCTTTGTCAAAGTTTTAAGAAATGGAACAGTTTAAGGGTCAGCCTCGTCTTCCCAAATTCGCCGTTCCCAAGCGCTACGATCTCCGACTCATTCCCGATCTCACTGCTTGTACTTTCACCGGAACTGTCGTCATCGACCTCGATATTGTTGCCGATACTCGTTTCATCGTTCTCAACGCCGCTGATCTTTCCGTCAACGATGCCTCCGTTTCCTTCACTCCTCGTACTTCCTCTAAGGTTTGATCAGTTCTCTGTGTATTGTGTCTTTGTCTTGGTATGAATTCGGATTTAGATAATGTGATAGGAATTAGCGTCATAGAGATATCTTCATGATTTGAGAAGTTGGATATGATTTTGATTCCGATGGTAAATTAACTACAGGCACAACTAAGTTTCCGCCAGATTTCGATTGATAGATCATCAACTTTAGATAGTTGTCCATTTTCTGAAGATTGGATTGAATGGCATCTTAAGAAATAGGAGAAACTATTGGTTGTGTTGAACAGCTAACATAATAGTTCTTCTCGCACTATTTTTCGTTTACCTTCTAGAGGTGTAATCATCAACAGTCGTTTGCTGCTTCTTATCTAAGAAAGGGATTTGAACTCACGGAAGGGGTACTTTCTGTTAAGCAGGCGCTTGCAGCTCCCAAAGTTGCCCTATTTGAGGAGGATGAGCTTCTGGTGCTTGAGTTTGGTGAGAATCTTCCCCATGGAGTGGGAGTTCTGGAACTAGGGTTCAACGGAGTACTCAGTGACAAAATGAAGGGATTCTACAAAAGGTAAAGTTTTGCTTTATTGTCTTGGCACAAATGTAAATTCTACATAGATAGGTATTAATTTTAGAACTATTTTTTGTCGTGGTGCAGTACCTATGAACATAACGGTGAGAAGAAGAATATGGCAGTTACCCAGTTTGAACCAGCTGATGCTAGGAGATGCTTTCCTTGCTGGGATGAACCTGCTTGCAAGGTTTCCATCTGTTCTCTCCTTACATCTTCTCTTTTCATCAGCATGAATTTTTCCAAGTGGTATATTGTTTCTCTAAGTCTGTATTTATCCAAATTGACACATTGCGCAACAGGCTACGTTCAAGATTACATTAGAGGTGCCAACGGATTTGGTAGCTCTCTCCAATATGCCCGTAGTTGAAGAGAAAATTAATGGGAATACGAAGATTGTCTCTTATCAAGAATCGCCTATTATGTCTACATATTTGGTAGCAATTGTTGTTGGTTTGTTTGATTATGTGGAAGATCATACATCTGATGGTAAATTAATTGGATCCATTATTATCTCCTATCTATTCAATTCTTGAAGCTCTAAATCAAGTGTCATCTTTTACTCAGGAGTCAAAGTCAGAGTATATTGTCAAGTGGGCAAAGCTGATCAAGGGAAATTTGCATTGCATGTTGGTGCCAAGACGCTGGATCTATTCAAAGAGTAGGTCCTTTGTCGACATTTGATACTTGATGTGCATGCATGATTTTTGGAATTCTTTTGCTGGTTGTATCATAATATATGCGTAACTCCAATCCTTTTTATAGATACTTTGCTGTGCCATATCCCCTTCCCAAAATGGATATGATTGCAATTCCAGATTTTGCTGCTGGAGCTATGGAGAATTATGGTTTAGTGACATATCGTGAAACTGCTCTTCTTTATGATGAGCAACATTCAGCGGCTTCTAACAAACAGAGGGTACTGCTAACATGTGTCCTTTGATTCTCCACATAGAATTTTTTTGCTCACCTTTGTGCAATTATCTAAAGCAGTTAGTTTTTACTCCTAGGTTGCCACTGTAGTTGCCCATGAACTGGCCCACCAGTGGTTTGGCAATCTTGTCACTATGGAGTGGTGGACTCATCTATGGCTGAACGAGGGTTTTGCTACTTGGGTACATTGCAAATTTACTTCTTTACATTAACAATGATTTTGGAGTTTGCTGTGAATATATTGTTACTCTTTCTCTGTTTCAGGTCAGCTACTTGGCTACTGATAGTTTGTTCCCTGAATGGAAAATCTGGACCCAGTTTTTAGATGAATCTACTGAGGGTCTAAGGCTAGATGGACTTGAGGAGTCTCACCCGATAGAGGTAACCAAAATAGTATCTATGTTATCAAGTGGGACACAATTCTGAAAAATGCTGTCAATATGTGTCATGAAAGCTTAGTGACTTGTTTCCTCATATTTATTGTCTGTCCCAGAGATATCATATTACCTATTGATCATAAATTTCGGTATTTTCTCAGGTGGAGGTTAATCATGCTGCTGAAATTGACGAAATATTTGATGCAATAAGCTACAGGAAAGGTGCATCTGTCATCCGCATGCTACAAAGCTATCTTGGTGCTGAAATTTTTCAGGTTTGTCTTATACCCATTTTCTCCTCTTACAAAAGCGATTATAGGACGATATGTGTTCTTACTCTACTTGTATGATTTTGATGAGCAGAAGTCGCTTGCTGCATACATTAAAAATCACGCTTACTCAAATGCAAAAACAGAAGACTTATGGGCTGCTTTGGAAGCGGGATCAGGAGAACCTGTGAACAAGCTTATGAGCTCTTGGACAAAGCAAATGGGATATCCTGTTGTGTCAGCCAAAATTAAAGATGGAATATTAGAACTTGAGCAGGTTCTTAGACTTATTTCTTTTGCTGAATGTTCTACTTATTCCCTTTTAAAGGCCACTAAGAGTGGAGGTTCATCTTAATATCTTACATGATTGACTAACGAAATGCATGTTAAAACTACAGTCTCGTTTCTTGTCAAGTGGTTCTCCTGGGGAAGGACAATGGATTGTGCCAGTAACCTTGTGCTGTGGTTCATATGACAAGCGCAAAAACTTCTTATTGGAATCCAAGTCGGGAGTGTATGATCTAAAGGAATTATTAGGCTGTTCAATTGACGATGGTAGCAGCAAAAATAATGCCACATGTTCTTGGATAAAAATCAATGTCGATCAGGCTGGATTCTATAGGGTGAAATATGATGACAGCCTTGCGGCTGGACTCAGAAGTGCAACAGAGAGTAAAAGCTTGACTTCTATTGATAGATATGGTAATGTAACCTTGCAGAATTTGGTTTTCTGGTTAACAGAATGGAATAATAGTGGAGATGAATATCTTATTTATTCTTTGACAGGTATTTTGGATGATTCTTTTGCACTCTCTATGGCTCGTCAGCAATCTTTGGCCTCTTTGCTCACTCTTATTAGTGCTTACAAGGAGGAACTTGAGTATACGGTCCTGTCAAATCTTATTGCTGTAAGGATCTGCATTTTTTGTCCGTAATTTTGTCTCAGTCCATAATTATGCTTTTGCTTCTAGCTCATACTCTTTCTCCATACAGATAAGCTACAAAGTTGTGAAGATTAGTGCAGATGCCAATCAAGAACTGATGTCTGGGATTAAACATTTCTTCATTGGCGTTTTCCAATTCGCTGCAAGGTGAGCTTTTTTGCACATCTACATTATTTAGGCTTATCAACATCAACATATTGTATATAACTTTCTGTCTGTTTAGCAAATCAAAAAGTAACAAATAATAAATACCCAAATGCCGTTACAATGTTGTTCTCATTAGGAGACTTGGTTGGGACCCTAAACAAGGCGAGAGCCATCTAGATGCTATGCTGAGAGGAGAAGTTTTAACTGCACTTGCTATGTTTGGGCATGATGAGACACTAAAGGAAGCGATTCGGAGATTTGATGCATTCTTGGCTGACAGGAACACCTCACTTTTACCTCCTGACATTAGAAGGGTTTGTTTCTTCTCATAGAACCCCAATCAGGATTAAAAATCGTAATTGTAAACCTAATAATTCATTTCTGTATGGATTTTGTGTTTGTAGGCTGCTTATGTAGCCATAATGCAGAGAGCCAACAAGTCAAACAAATCTGGTTTTGAGTCTCTTCTGAGAGTTTATAGGGAAACAGACCTCAGCCAAGAGAAAACACGCATCTTAGGTAACCTAACTGAACACTTTGGTCACATAAGAGAATATAAAACTAGCGATTTTTCGTTCAATGACTAATGTTCCCTTTGTGGTTTTGCAGGTTCTTTAGCATCTTGCCCAGACTCCACTATAGTTCAAGATGTTCTTAACTTCATATTGTCTGATGAGGTATATATGGATCTTTTGCTCTTGACTCTGTAAAGTAGTGAATATTTTATAATATTAGGCTTGATATAATGGGTTCTTATTCCTTCAGGTGCGTAATCAAGATGCACTCTATGGACTTTCCGGTGTTAGTTGGGAAGGACGTGAAGTAGCTTGGAAATGGCTACAAGAAAAGTGGGAGTATATAGGAGAGACATGGGGCTCTGGATTTCTGATAACACGCTTCATAAGTGCAGTCGTGTCTCCGGTTTGTTCCCTCTTAAACTTGACCTTCATCCATCTATAAACAGCTCATGATCCATTTTGATGGCCCTAATTGACTTCTCTTATATTGCTTTAACCAGTTTGCGTCGTTTGAGAAAGCCAAAGAAGTTGAGGAGTTTTTTGCAACAAGATCAAAGCCTTCAATGGCAAGAACCTTGAAGCAGAGCCTTGAAAGAGTCCATATCAATGCCAATTGGGTGCAGAGTATCAAGAAGGAAGATAACCTCACACAGCTCGTTGCTAAGCTCTCTCACAACTAAACGTTATAGCTCCTCCTGTCAGGTTATATCTCCTCCTGTTAGGTTATATCTCCTCCTGTTAGGTTATATCTCCAGAGCTAACTAGGAAATCTGTGACATTGCTCATCTTGCTCTTTACATACAAGCCTCCTTTGTTGTTTCTTCTTCTCAACACTAAAATTTAAAAGCACTTTTCAAACTTTGGATTCACCATCAATAAAGTGTTCGGATTGGCATATTTGTCTTTGGCTCCAATCACACTTGAGAACCTTCAAACTTATGATCTCAGGAATGTACAAGTGAATAGAATACATCAACTTAATGGAATGAATTTGAAGAAAAGAAAGCTCATCTGACAAACTCGTATTACAGGTCGAAAAATGTTCAAAATGTGGATCAAAAAACTTTGAAAATCTGTTAATAGGTAAATATAGTTTACAATTTAATCGCTCATCATCACAGGATCATCTCCAATCGTAAGTCTTAAAACCATCCTTTAAACAATCATATATGATTTCATTAGTATACTTTTGTTACTGTGGCTAATACGTTAGTTTTTGGAATTATAACCTTTGACAACTATTTAGCACAAAGTTATCATTAGTAACATAGAAACTTATTATAACTAAAATAAAAATCAAACTTCAGTTTCAAAGTTTAAGTTAAGAATCATCTCCCAACAAAACTCAAATATACACTCTTTTAAGTCCTCACTTCTCAGTGGGTCTTCAAATTTAGAAGTAAAAGTTGATACTTTTAACACAGCCAGAAAGATAAAGAAAAAAGGTAAAAATGTTGCAGTAAAACTGCCACAAGAGAAGGCAACATTACTATAGCCAACCTGGGCAGCTTATATATAACACAAAGACTTACTCGAACCCTTCTAATCTCTTTTCCCTTCTCTTTCTTCTAATAGACAGAATAATCAGGAAAGGCTACAGAGTGTTAATCTCTTTTCTACCCAAACCATTTTGATCTTCTTCCTTTTAAACTTCCGGGCTTGCTGTACAGGTTAAGATCCGAAACTCGAGGAAGACAACATTTCTCGGATCTTCTTCTTTTTCTCTTTCTTTATTATTTGCTTGGTTACTTCATATTATCATTGGATCATCCATCGATGATACCATCTGAGCCTCTGTTGTTTCCCCGCTTAGTCGCTCCACAGGTATTGCCTCAGCTGCAGACATATATTTGGGTGTTTACATAAGCTATATATACACACATGAACATATATGTATGTATTTATGATATCTAGTAAAGCTGTAAAAAGACAAACGAAAAAGAAAGAATGGGTTCTACCTGCTGATCGATCTAGAGACATAGTTCTTGCCATCTCTACAAAGTTGGAAAAGAAAGGAGTCAGATTCAACAACTTTACTTCAAACATTATTATTAGTCAGTGGCAGTGCTAGTTGACTAGGAAAACGAACGATTCAAGGTTTGAGGTTGAAAATTATTTAATAATAGTTACTGTCATCTGAATGTACCAAGTGAATGACGCAATCCTTTTACTGCATCAAAGTTCTTGTATGTGTAGCCAACAAAACTTAAATCCTTGGGAGCAAGAAGCATCTGCAAAAATTAAAAAGATGTGTCATTCAAAAGTGAAACATATTCATCGAGCAACAGCATTTGATGAAATTTTCTTACAACTCTCACTTCAGCAGCAATATTACTACAGTTAGGAGCATCGACATTCATTCACATATCCTAGTAAATAAACCCGATGGATCACAAAAAAAATAATCACAAACCTTCCTGGAAGGGGCCGATCTGGTTCTTTCAGGTGCAGGAGAATTCACCTGAGATGAGATATCAAGAAGCAAAAGTATTAACAAACAAATTCCTAGGTATTACATTAATTCACAAAACGTGAATGTTAATAAAGGAATCACTCCCTTAAACCATAATATAATATCCTAATGTCTGCTTGTTAAAATAGTATGCATGATTCAGGAATCAGTCACAAGTAGCATATTATTAACAATTTTTTAGAAAACCTTTTTTCAAATATTGCAAGATAAATAAAACGAAAGAACTTAAAGCATACTTCATCAAACTTCATAAAGTTTTGTGTATCTAGCTCGTCATTCACTTCAGGCTTGTAAGCAGCCTCCATTTCATAGAGCTTTTCCCACACAACATCTTTGAACCAAGGATGATCCTGATGCAAATTTAAGGTACAAGTTTATAAAGAATAAATGACAAAGCTTATCACATGTACGACTAGATCTTCTCATTGAACCTCCTTACCTTGATTTGCTGTGCTCCTCCTCCAGTGCCAAGCCTATGGTCAACATTGCACAGCAGCCTGCAAATAAGATCCTTCGCCTCAAATGAGAACTTTGCCTCTTCAGGAAATTTCAAATGATTTCTCCAATGGACGATCTAGCAGAAGGAATAAAGATTTCATGAACCAGATCACTGAATGTTATAGACTAAATCTCTAGTTTAGCCCACAAATCAATGCAATCAGTATGATATATATCTATGAAAAGACTGAACATGAGATTTTAGCATCTTGCTGACTCGTGCATGCCTAAACTAAAATGTGGCCATTCTATAACTTGACACCCTTATGACCCAAATTCATTGCATTGAACATTCCTACTTGGGTCTTGAACTGTCATAAATAGAAGAGTTTAAATTCACACATCATATCGATCAAATTGTTACAAAAACAACACACAATTTTTTTTTATTCAGTTTATTAAGCTCAACTGTTTGGAAACTTTGCACAAAACAAACTCACGGAGAGAGTAAAAATATCAGCAAAATTTATACCTTTCTGCAAGTCGATATAGGGTCATCTGCATAAAAAGGAGGATACCCAACGAGCATTTCGTACATAATTGCACCTAATGACCACCTAAGAGACAAGAACAAGATTTCAAAGGCATATAAATACCAGCTCATAAGGTTATAGAAGATTTTTGGAATGAAGAAAAAAGTAAGACTTTCGTAAACCTTTACAAAGGATTACTAGCACAAAGAAATTAGAACAGGTAAAGCAGTATCAAAAAAACGAATATATAACTGGTTAAAGCTCATTCTGAAAATGACGAAGCTTTTAACAAGACAACTTACCAATCACATTCCATGCCATATCCCTTCTTCAGCAAAATTTCAGGAGCAATATAGTCAGGTGTTCCGACAGTCGAAAATGCCTTTCAAGAAAGGAGCCAATCAAAGACTATCTTCAATTGTAGCCAACTTGGCACAAAAATTAATAAAGGCAATAGATACGATGAAAGCTTAAGAACTGCAACATACTAGTTTTCTGCGATTCATCTGCCAATGCTGAAGTTGTTCCTGGGGACTACGCCAGCTTCTCTTGTTATCAGTATCCGCAAAATATCCATCAACATCCATTGGTTCTGTAATTGTTTCATCATCTGTGGCCCTATTCTCCTGAATTGAAGGTAAAGTTCTACAATCAAGAGGCTTACAAAGCCCAAAATCCGAGAGTTTCATGTGCCCATCTTTGTCCAAAAGAAGGTTGTCAGGTTTAATATCCCTGCAAAAAGTGAAAAGACATGAGATCAAGCAAAATGTACATAACATATCACGGTTTACACCACAAGCATGCAATATTAGGTAATTTGCAAAAGCCACCTATGGATATAGTTGTATCTGTGTATGGATTCAATGGCCAGAACACTTTGAGCAATATAAAATCTGGCAACATCTTCCTTTAATGTATCCTCTCTCATGAGCAAGGTCATCATATCACCACCGGGGAGATATTCCATAATCAGATACAAATATTCGGCATCCTGAAATGAATAGTAGAGTTTTACAATATAATGGCTTGCAACCTCAGCCAGCAGGTTTCTCTCTGCTCTGACATGTTCCACCTACAAAACGCACATCAATCTAGTCAGATGCTAGAATGAAAAATTGACATGGAGGTACACGAAAATCCATAAGAAAATAGTCAGTTCTAACTAAACTAAAGTATAATCAGTACGCTTATTATTTGATATGTTGGCATATGCCTCATCTTATAATTTATCCATGTATTTAAGATCTGGATTGTCAGCACACTGTCACCACATTAACAAAAGAAGTGCATAACAACACATGCATTCACCAGAGTAAAGCAAATTACTTTATAAGCTGACAAACAGAGAGAAGATGATGCCATAACATCATTACCATGAAACTCATAAAGATATCAAAGTAACTAAGCTCTACCATACAAAAGTAGCCAAGAGAATGTCATATTATTCCAATCCTTTTCGAATTTTACCTGTCCTCTCATGACCATTTCAGATTTCTTTAACTTCTTCATAGCATAGATGTTTCCAGACTTTTTCTCCCGACATAATTGAACCTGTAAGGTAGATTAAGTTGTTTCTAAGATTAAATGTACCACCATACACATTACAGAAGGACTTGTTAAGATTTTTATGCTTAAGCTGCGAGAACGTATAAGAATATAGAAGGCGCAGACAGAATTCTTTTTTACAAACCTCACCAAAAGCACCTCTTCCGATGATTGTTAAAAGCTCAAAGTCATCAACACTTATCTTGTTTCTTTTAAGCCTCATAAACTCTGTCTCTTTTCTCTCCAGATCCTTAATCATGTTGATCTGCTCCTCCTTTGGCACTCCAGATGAAGCTAACTTTCTTTCTAAGATCCACCGTCTATAAGAGATCAAACAATGTTGGTTACACAAGACACGCAGCTTTGATGGTACTAATTGTAATACGGTACTATGATAGCTTTGTTATTCTTCCTAATTGAAAAAGAGATGTTAATCAGACATGGATGTATTCTTAATAACAACAAGATTTCATTCCAACATGCTTGTACAGAGGATTGTAACGAATGAGTTTGATATTCATTTGGCAATTCTCTCAAAATGATGATAAAAACATAACAAAACAGAATTGCAGCATGGACATTTATCTCGAACGAGAGACG
Source organism: Lepidium sativum (assembly GCA_023374145.1). Classification (NCBI taxonomy): domain Eukaryota; kingdom Viridiplantae; phylum Streptophyta; class Magnoliopsida; order Brassicales; family Brassicaceae; genus Lepidium; species Lepidium sativum. The sequence goes on along the minus strand of JAKUCM010000034.1, from coordinate 5,449 downwards.
TCAAAAACCATAAAAGTTACAGTTGAGAACTAGTGAAAGTTAATCATTCTTATGCTTTCATTCACCAAGAAAAGCCATGGAAAAAATCCTTTACCCAAACCTAAAACGAATTACTCAACGAGCATGATAATGAGGAATTTTATTACACAATGAAAGGAGGAGGGAAATATCGGATGTCTCAAAGTTTCCTTTTAGTCAGATCAATCATGATAGAGAGTAAACCACCTTAACTCTGGAATTTCTAACTAATACATACAGATATTTGGTTGCTTCGCATAGCAAAGAAGTAACAGAACAAAGCCGAAATATAAATTCCTAAACAACTAGAACTTAAAACGTTCGCAGTACGAAGAAGTAACCAGCATGCTTACTAAACGATTCGCAGCTCAAACAACTAATTATGCCCTAAACAATGTCTGCAAATCAAAAACTAATAGCCAAATCTCAAATCGCTCTTAAGTTAAACAAAAGAATTAGGGAAAATACTCTACCTCTCTTTCCTATCCTGAATGTTCTTCGTCTGAGCTCTATAGTGATTCTCGATGTACTGCTTCGCTGCCGCCACTTTCTCCATAGTCAAGCTCGATCCCAAAACCTCCTCGTCCGTTCCGCTCTCCTCCTCCTGTATATCCTCCATCTCCTCTCTTTTCTTTTTCTCTACAGTCTTCTTCTTCTTCCTCCTCCTCTCTCTTCCTTTTTGGATATAAATAGGTCTCTCAGCGAGAACGACAATGGAACCTCTCCTTTCTCTTTCACTCTCTCGCTCTGGAAATTCTTAAAGAGAGATGATGGAGATGACAATACGATCTTACTATTTTACCCTCAGAAAACGAACCTTTAAAGGACACGTGTCGACTTTGCACTCTGTATATTGGAAATATTCAGAACTGAGAAAATTGTTTTCCTTGTATTTGATAAGCAGATAAAGTTGTAACGATTATTGTCAGAAAGTAAAACACACGCGCTTACGAACGCGCGTGGTTATAAATTTCCAGATATGTTTAGCTGGAGAGACAGTGTGTCGCTTTCAAGGGCATTATTGGAATATCACCCTTCGTCTAAATAGTTTAATTATACGACGAAGCGGATGATTTTAGCTTCCTCATCGGATCGTGTCTTTCACACGCGCATAGGATTCGATGATTGTTGTACTGATTGTATTTGTATTTTATTACTTATTATTAATTTGTTTTTCCCACTTTGTCTGTCTTCTGTTTTTATTTAATTCTCGAATTTTATTTTACACGGAAAATATCCTTTTGCATATGAGTTGTTAAAAAACAAATTCTTATGTATGGAAGTCATGCAATTATAGGATTATTCCAACTTTTTGTGACATGACAAATTAGGGAATTAAATTAGTATTTAATATTTTTAAGAGCTAAATATGTGGGAGGACTTTGTAATTTACAGCTGTATTCAATAAAATACCAAAACTAATACAAAAGTTGGTAGGAACTAATCAACTCTCTAAAAGTATAGGAGGAATCTGAATTAGAGAAGTTTTATATATATTTATCACCTAGATTCTAGACTTGTAGTCTTTAACGTGGAATGTTGGTAAGATTAATATTCAAAAATTATGGTTATATTCTTATATACATTTTCCAACATTTATATACATGCATGAAGATATGAAGATGAAGATGTTTAACATTTTCCTATATTTAATGCTATATATAGATGATGAAAATGAGTAGTTGTTTACACGTATTATCGTATCATACTGCTAATTATGGTAGTTATTTTAACACCAAATTGTTTAGTTTTACGATGTCTATGTAAATTTTATATTACATAACAAAATTATTTCATTTTGTATTAAATAAGTTGTCGAGCTCTACTGAATCATGATTATATGTTTCAACTAATAGTTTATGCATTTGATTTTAATTTCAAATCGTTGCATATAAAATTTTTAAATAAAAAGTTTTAGAGACAAAATTAGCTATAAATCAGGGTTCGTCGATCTAACCATTAACAAAAAATAATATATATATATATATATATATATAGTTTGGTTTTCTAAATAAGTCATCTTTGAGTTTTTTTGTTTTGTTTCAAACATACACTTTACTATCCATAACTTTCAAAATTTACAATAAAAAACATATAAAATGAGTTGATTATCCATATCTTCTAAAACTTATACTTTATTAATCACGTTTTACAAAATGAGTTCCACAAAATTAGTTCTTTTAAATTGTTTATATTTACTTTCTTTAATTAAATGACCATATAGAATAATTACATTGCTAGAAAAAACAAAGAACAAATAATTTTTTAATAAGCGTGTATTTAAGTAAAACAATTTATACAAGAAGATAAAATATTAAATTAAGTATATTCTAAATAAATATGAGAAAATGATTTTACTCAAATGTTTAAGTGCCATATAATCCAAATTTGATTATAAAGATTTGTGTTTGTTTTACATATTGAATAATTTAATTATGAACCGGGTTTTATTTATAATTATTTGGGAAAAAAACATGTAGTTTTCTGTGTTGTTTGAAAGTAAAGAGAGAGAAAGGTGGTGGTCTAGCTGTAAGAGGAAGCAAAAGAGTCAGAATGCTGCGTTGTAATCATAATTAGAGACAACGAAATTCACAAACATCAAAGTAAAAAGTGATTTTGTCCAATTCCCACTTTTACACGTGGCAGCATATCAATGGCCAAACTTTATAAGAGAGTTTAGTTTTAAAACGCAAATGTTTTTGGAATTTAGTTCACCAAAATCCAGAGAGGATCAAAGGAGATAAAAAAGAGCAAGTGGGGTTTTGTACTTTTGTTGAGGATTTACACATGCGAGTTGCAGAAGATTCACTATTCATATGTACACAAAGTGTATAAACAACTTACATTATTATTTCACCAATTACTTTTCTTTGCTTCTTTCTTTTTTGAAAATCAATCATTAACTTTGAAAGAAGAGTATAATTAATTAATTATTTCATATACTACTAGTTAGGAAAATTGGTAATGTAAAGATTTTTGTCAGCAAAAAAGTGTATCATGATGAGCAAAACATCAAAGCGAGAGTATTGTAAAACGTGATTTTTGTCATTTAAAGCCCAAAAACTTTCTTGTGTTGCAAGTTTTTTTTCCTTAGAAGATAATGGGCTTCCTATCTTACGATCCAACCCATCAAAGCCCAAAATATTTTTTTAGTTTTTTTGTCAACGACAAATTATATTAGATCACAATTAGGCAGCTCAGTAACCAAATTCCTACATAATGTAAGCAGAAAACTCGATCCCTGGTTGTACAAATGAGCTACCTTAAATAGACTTACCACCGACTACTAGGTTAGAAGCCATTTGCAAATATTTTTTAGTTAAAACACCCAAATGGTATACCTTACAATCGATTAAACTCCAAACATAGAGAAAAAAATATCAAATGCTAACCAAAAAACTTACAAGCCGTGTGATACATCTTTATAAGTTAAGTATAATTATGTAATTTAATTCAAATGTGGTAATATAATGAGGTAAAATATTTACTTATAATGAGAATATGAAACAAAGACATGGATTTTTGTCGTTATAACTTAAATAAATATGATTTTATTACAATATAGTTATCACAAGGTATCTACATACTTTGTTTACCAAAAATAAAAGGTATTTACATACTTTATGTTCGTCTACCTATTAAATGATGTTCAGTATAGTTTTGTTGTAAACAAAAAAATTTCTCTCTTTAAGATTTACATTCTGGTTTCTTAGCAAAGAGAACAAGTTTAAATATGTATTTATTAAGTTTTTTTTATAAGAATGTATTTATTATGTTAGTAGATGATTTCCTGTACTATGTACGGAATTTATATTATTTGCTTATATTGATTTTCCAATACATAATATACATATTTAGTAACTTATACGAAAGTTTGACTTTGTTTTAAAATTTGATTCGTATTTGAAAATACGAAAGGTATATTAATTTGATGTGTTCTCAATATACAAAAAGTGAATTTGTAATCTATTATATAATATATGATGATCTATATTGTCCAATATGCATAGCTTTTTACATGTATTGTGAATTACTAAAACGACTATTTAAACTAAAAATAAATTTGTGATTTTATTATATAATAAATGATTGACGACCATTGCTACATAAAATACAAATGTTTATTTTTTTGATCCGTGTAAATTGAAATAATCATCTATATGTATAACATATTTTATATTATTATTCATTAAATTGTATAGTTAAGTCCTAGGTATTTGAGTTTTAGAAAGGTAAGTATATTTTGATTCTGGAAACGTGTTCAAATTTGAACTTGTAAAAGATATTCTGTCATCGTTAAATTAAGTCAGAATAAAGCATTAATACGAAATACTTGAAGATACATGAAGGTACGTGTCTATTGAAATACTACATAATGTTCACCTCTTACGAGCTTTGAACACGAAGTCATATTATGAAATCAAAAAGTATGAAAATTAAATAATTTTTAATTAAGGAAGATACCAAGATGGGAAAGCAGATTACCGGCGGCTTCGTTGGTTTACAATGACGGTGATCTCTGTATGTTTACATTTTTATTTCTGCTCGTACTATCCGTCTCAATATATTTTTACAATATAATAAAATCGAATTAAATATTCACTGTTTTAAAGAATTTTGATTATCTGACACATCAATTTCTTTAATTTTTTTAAACTATAAATTTTTTATTAATCCCTATTGGCAATCCAAACTTTGGAGATAGAGATGTCGATAAATTGTGAGACGATGTTGGAAGTCCTGAACAAGTCGGAGGACTAGCTAGCTTTTCTCCTGTACCAGGAAGATTTCACACGGTTAAGTTATTTGTTCTCATCTTTTAAACTTTCAGTAATTCTACGGAATTTCAATTATAGAACTGATGTTTTCGCTATGTTAGTTAGAGAAACAGACTATAGTTGATTGTAAGCAAATCCGATCGATTTCCTTTGCACTTTATATAATATTACTATTGACAAAAAAACTATAAATTTTTTATTTAATCAAACATTATAAGTTTAAGTGAAATAATTTTCATCTCGAGTCATGTGGTAAATTTACTAACAACATTTATTATCTCATATCCAGACTAATGTCTAAAATCAATTTAGGTTAGATTGGATGGTCGAACCTATATTCGCCACCGATATTTTTTAAAAATATCTTAAACTGAAAGTAGATATTAAATAAGTAGAAAAAATATATAAGGCCGAAAAAAATGAAAAAAACATTGAACAAGTAATCAATTATTAATTGTGGAAAAGGCAAGTTGGAATTGAGATTACTAGGGACTCCGTTGGTTTATGAAGAGTTGTCAACAAACAGAGACAGTTTTCAAGATTGAAACTATATATGTCATGTGTAAACTCAAATCATATAATTATCATTACATCATACTCTATATGTCCCACAATTATATTATTGATATTTAAAATTTTGACATATAAATCTC
>JAKUCM010000033.1:0-51523 GCA_023374145.1 Lepidium sativum | reverse complement strand
GGTATTATCCTCTTCTCTGAGTCTGACTTTCTTTGCCAATGCCAAATAATGTGTTGAATCTTTTTCACTACATCAGTTTTGTACCCATCATCTGCTAATCTATCTCTCTTTCATCAGACTTGGATTCACAATATGAATATACACGTAAAGGTAATGATTTGGAGGCATTACAATTCTTGCTGAAGCTTCCTTGGACGCACTTCATGCTGTTTAAGAACCCTAGCTCTCTATTAAAGTCAAAGTGCTTATCTGTGGGGATATGGACAAAGCTTGGTTCACGAGACGGGAGAGATTTTGAAATCTTCAATCTGGCACTTTATGATGATTTGGAACAAGTGCGAGCGGTGGCTGTTATCTCCATGCCACTCAAAGCTCTTTTCTCTGATCTTGATTCTCTTCCTCAGATATTACGTAGGCTGGAGTAAGTTGATGAGAAAAAAATGACATAATAAACTTAAGTTGATATTGCTGTTTTTGCTCACAAGTTAGATTAATGATTTTAAAGACACAGCTAAACTGTGCTTTGTTCATAGGCATTTGTTAAAAGAGGAGCATTTGATGGTTAAGAAGAGCATTCCTCAGTGTCTTGGCTTCTTATCGTGTCTTTATGGATCAAGTACTACTGGCTCAGAAAAAGCTGCATGCTATTTATATTTACATGAAGATATGAAGAAAGATGGAAGTTTGAATTGTCTACTTCAAGGGTTCCAATGTTCAAAGTGTGATATATTTATCAAAAGGAAACATGAGAATCATTTCAGAGTGATAGAGACTCCGGAGATGGTGAAGATGAAAGTGGATCATCATCATGATTACCTTAACCTTCAATCCTTATATTTTAACCTTCTCTATGATGAGTCTTCTGAAGAGACTCAGCTAGCCTGCGTACAAGTGATTGGGAGAGTTCTTGGCCATACAGCTTCAGATATTCTGGTCAGAACAAGGTCGCAATGGATAAGATGCCTTCAATACCTTTTACTTCATGTAAATAAAGATGTAAGGGAAGCATTGTGTGGTCAGATAGGTATCTTCGTACATCATCCTATTTTGAGTTGTTTGTTTCTTGGTGAAGAAGCTATCGAGAAAAGTTGTGAAAGAAATTTTTTTAATTTGATTGAGCATTCGTTAGCAACAGCCAAGGATCTTCGTTTCATCCAGACTCTCTTAGAAACGACAGCTGAAGTTATGGTAACTGTTGAAGTTACCAGCGAGCTCTTCTTGCTTTGTCTTTTCCTGCTGATTGATCAGCTTGACCATTCGAATCTGATCGTTCGAATAAATGCGTCGAGGTTGATAAATCGGGCGTGCTACATCCATGTGAAAGGGGGGTTTGCGACACTACTATCCAGAGCTGTTCATATCCAAGATGAGTTGTTTAATAATCTATCTATCAGGCTGACAAGTCGTCCAGATGTGATAAGAGAATTTGCAGAGGCTGTTATGGGTGTTGAAACCGAAGAGCTTGTGAGAAAAATGGTCCCTGTTGTTCTTCCCAAGCTCTTGGTATATTGGCAGGAAAATGCACAAGCTGTCGATATCTTGAACGAACTGGCTAAGTTATTAGACACAGATGTGGTACCTCTAATAATAAATTGGCTCCCCAGAGTTCTTGCATTTGCTCTGAATCAAGAAGAAGATAAAAATCTGCTCTCAGTTTTGCAGTTGTATCATTCACAGATTGGTTCTGACAACCAAGAAATTTTTGCTGCTGCATTACCTGCACTTTTAGATGAGCTTGTATGCTTTGTGGACATTGCTGATAAAACTGAGACAGAGAGACGGTATGTACTTGCATAGCTTTGTACATTTTGAGCAGAAATTGATAGTTCGAAATAGTGTGAAAGTTTTCTCAACCGTTTCTTTTGTTAGATACTTCGGTTCAGTTGTATTTGCTGGGGAACATCCCATCCGTTTGCTTGAATAACAAAGCATCGTGAAGGAGTACATGTCTTTTGATCTCTCTCTGCATGTGTATTGTTCTATGTTCTGCTTATTCACATTTATATGTCAACAGATCTGACTAGAGGTTATTTTTTTTTCCAAAGCCGTGAAAAGAATATGTAGTCATCATTTTAAACAGATAACTGAACGTCTTGGTGCTTAGTTGTTTTCTATGACATTTGATTTCTGATTTTGTTTATGCAGGCTACAGAGACTACCTAATGCAATAAAGAAGATCTCAAAAGTTTTAACAAATGCTGAAGATCTTCCTGGATTTCTACAGAATCACTTTGTTGGACTCCTTAACAGTATTGACAGAAAAATGCTACATGCAGATGATATTCTTATTCAAAAACAAGCATTGAAGCGTATTAAGCTGCTCATTGAGATGATGGGCCACTATCTTAGCACATATGTCCCGAAGCTTATGGTTCTCCTTATGCATGCAATCGACAAAGATGCACTTCAGAGCGAGGGCCTCTTGGTCTTGCATTTTTTTACAATAAAGTTGGCTGCCATATCACCATCTAGCATAAAGCATGTAATTTCTCAGGTTTTTGCAGCACTCATCCCCTTCTTAGAGAGAGAGAAGGAAGGTCCCCATGTATATTTAAATGAAGTGGTGAAAATTCTTGAAGAACTTGTTTTGAAGAATAGAGATATACTAAAGCAGCACATCTGTGAGTTTCCCCTCTTACCTAGCATACCTTCTTTAGTAGAATTGAATAATGCTATTCAAGAAGCACGTGGATCAATGAGTCTGAAGGATCAGTTGCGGGATATTGTAAATGGTATGAAACATGAGAACCTAAATGTTAGATACATGGTGGCATGTGAGCTAAGCAAATTGCTTTCTCATAGAAATGAAGATGTTGCTGCACTGATTGCTGGTGAACTTGTCTCAGACATGGAGATCTTGAGCTCTCTGATCACTTCTTTACTACAGGGATGTGCAGAAGAATCACGAACTACAGTGGGTCAGAGGTTGAAGTTAGTATGTGCAGATTGTCTTGGAGCAATAGGTGCTATTGACCCTGCCAAAGTGAGAGTTGCTTCATGCAGTCGTTTTAAAATCCAATGCTCAGATGATGATCTTATATTTGAGCTCATTCACAAGCACTTGGCAAGAGCTTTTAGAGCTGCACAGGATACAATCATACAAGACTCAGCTGCTCTTGCCATACAGGAGTTACTTAAGATTGCTGGTTGTGAGCCATCATTAGCTGGGAGTGTTGTTGTTTTTACACCACAGGAGCATGGACAACTTAATGTATCTGGTTCTAGAACATATGGAAGTAATAATGAAGTGATTGATAGGGGGAAAAAACTATGGGACCGGTTCTCAAGCTATGTCAAAGAACTAATAGCTCCCTGCTTGACGTCAAGGTTTCAGCTCCCAAATGTATCTGACCCTGGAACAACTGGACCAATATATCGGCCTTCTATGTCATTCAGAAGGTGGCTATCCTACTGGATAAAGAAATTGACAGCACATGCAACTGGATCCCGTGTAAACATATTTGCTGCTTGCCGAGGCATAGTGCGTCACGATATGCAGACAGCGACTTATCTCTTACCATATTTAGTTTTGGATGTTGTTTGCCATGGGACTGAGGCAGCACGGCTTAGCATTTCAGAAGAGATCCTTTCTGTTCTTGATGCTGCTGCATCTGAAAATAGTGGAGAGACGATAAGCAGCTTTGGTGTTGGTCAGAGTGAAGTTTGTGTTCAAGCTGTTTTCACGCTTCTTGATAACCTTGGGCAATGGGTTGATGATGTGAAGCAGGGAGTAGCACTCTCATCGTCTATGCAGTCATCAGGTGGTAGGCAAGTAGCACCAAAATCGAAAGAGCAGGTCTCAACCTCATCAACAGAACAGGATCAACTTCTTGTACAATGTAAATATGTGTTGGAACTTTTGCTTGCTATTCCCAAGGTGACCCTTGCTAAGGCATCTTTTAGGTGCCAAGCTTATGCCAGGTCATTGATGTACCTGGAATCCCATGTACGTGGAAAGTCAGGCTCCTTGAATCCCGCTGCTGAGAAGACGGGGATCTTTGAAAATTCTGATGTTTCTTCTCTGATGGGAATATATAGCTGCCTTGATGAGCCTGATGGTCTTTCGGGCTTTGCAAGTTTAAGCAAGTCGTTAAGTTTGCAAGACCAGTTGTTGATAAATAAGAAGTCTGGTAACTGGGCAGAAGTTTTTACTGCATGTGAACAAGCCCTTCAGATGGAACCAACATCAGTTCAAAGACATTCGGATGTACTTAATTGCTTGCTTAACATGTGCCACCATCAGACAATGGTTACTCATGTTGACGGACTAATTTCCAGAGTACCTGAGTACAAGAAAACGTGGTGCACACAAGGTGTACAAGCTGCATGGAGACTTGGAAAGTGGGACTTGATGGATGAGTATCTTGGTGGAGCTGATGCAGAAGATTTACTATTCAGTAGCTCAGACACTAATGCTTCATTTGACAGAGACGTCGCAAAGATTCTCCAAGCAATGATGAAGAAGGATCAATACGCTGTAGCTGAAAGAATAGCAATTTCCAAACAAGCTCTCATTGCTCCTCTAGCTGCTGCAGGAATGGATTCTTATACACGAGCTTATCCTTTTGTTGTCAAACTTCACTTGCTAAGGGAGCTAGAGGACTTCCAGGGTCTTCTTAATGGGGATTCATATTTGGAGAAATCATTTAGTACAAGTGATCCGGTGTTTTCAAAAGTTGTGCATAATTGGGAGAACCGGCTCAGATTTACTCAGTCATCATTGTGGACAAGGGAACCTCTCTTAGCTTTCCGAAGACTCGTCTTTAGTGCCTCTGAGCTTGGTTCTCAAGTTGGCAACTTTTGGCTTCAATATGCAAAACTTTGCCGTTTGGCTGGACACTATGAGACAGCTCACAGGGCGATTCTGGAAGCTCAGGCTTCTGGTGCACCTAATGTTCACATGGAAAAGGCTAAACTGCTATGGATCACAAGACGTTCGGACAGTGCCATTATAGAGTTACAACAGTCTCTCCTGAATATGCCTGAGGGAGTTGTTGACTCTGCTGTAATTTCTTCCATCAATAGCTTACTGATGGCTCCCCCGAATGCAGAGCCAACAGGCCGTGACACACAATCTTTCAGTGAAAAAAAAGATGTTGCCAAAACTCTTCTTTTGTATTCCAAATGGATCCAAGACACTGGGCAAAAACAAAAGAAAGATGTTTTAAATCTTTACACGCAAGTAAAGGAGTTGCTGCCCTGGGAGAAGGGATATTTTCATTTGGCTAAGTATTGTGATGAACTATATGTTGATGCAAGAAAGTGTCAACAAGAGAGCTTTTTATTGAACTCTGCAGGCAGCAAAAAAGGTTCCGTCTCGTCAAACTCAAGTACTGATAAAGCAGGGTTGGATTACCTATTTAAGGGAATGTACTTCTATGCTAAGGCACTTCATAGTGGGCACAAGAATCTCTTTCAAGCACTTCCGAGGTTGTTAACACTATGGTTTGACTTTGGTACTATGTATCAAACAAGTGGTTCAGTGGGAAATAAGGAATTGAAAAGTACTCATCTGAAGGTGGTGATTATGGACTCTTTCTGCATAGCTGTTTACTATCTAATACTTCACATACCTCTTATATAATATTTTTTATTCTTTTTTGCAGATTATGAGTTTAATGAGGGGCTGCTTAAAGGATCTGCCAACGTATCAATGGTTAACTGTGCTGCCTCAGTTAGTTTCTAGAATCTGTCACCAGAATGGGGATACAGTAGTAATGGTTAAAAAAATCATCACTTCTGTTCTACATCATTTTCCTCAGCAAGGGCTCTGGATTATGGCAGCTGTTTCAAAATCTACTGTTCCTGCTAGGAGGGAAGCAGCTGCAGAAATTATACAAGGTGCACGAAAAGGTTTTAACCAAAGTGACAGAGGCCACAATTTGTTCATTCAGTTTGCTAGTTTGACTGATCATTTAATTAAACTGTGCTTCCATGGAGGACAACCAAGATCCAAGGTTATCAATATAGCAACTGAATTTAGTGCCTTGAAAAGAATGATGCCGCTGGATATCATCATGCCAATTCAACAATCTCTTACCATTAGCCTACCAGCATTCGAAATGAACAACAATGGACAACACTCTACCAGTGTCTTTTCTGGTTCAGATCTACCAACTATTTCTGGTATAGCTGATGAAGCCGAGATACTTTCATCCCTTCAGCGCCCCAAAAAGGTATGCTTTCCATTATTTCACAGATTGAAAGCGGCAACTTAATTGCATAAGATTCACTGCACTGTTCTATGCTTATATCTTCTTTACGTCTCCTAGTATGCTTTTATCTATAAGAATCAGTCCTGCTATATGCCTTACTCATAAAATTTATTTTGTATACTCATCAGATCATTCTGCTGGGAAATGACGGTATTGAGTATCCATTCCTCTGCAAGCCCAAGGATGATCTCAGGAAAGATGCTCGGATGATGGAATTTACTGCAATGATAAATCGTTTACTATCTAAATATCCTGAAAGCAGGCGAAGGAAGCTATATATCCGCACCTTTGCAGTAGCTCCTCTGACTGAGGATTGTGGACTGGTGGAGTGGGTTCCATATACACGTGGACTCCGCCATATTTTACAAGATATATACATAGCATGTGGGAGGTTTGATCGGCAAAAGACAAATCCTCAAATTAAAAGAATTTATGATCAGTGCGCTGTTAAAAAGGAGCATGAGATGCTGAAGACCAAGATCCTTCCTATGTTTCCTCCAATTTTCCATAAATGGTTCTTGACGACATTTTCTGAACCAGCTGCTTGGTTTAGGTCACGTGTAGCTTATGCTCACACCACGGCAGTTTGGTCTATGGTTGGGCACATCGTTGGACTTGGTGACCGTCATGGAGAAAATATACTCTTTGATTCTACGTCAGGTGATTGCGTTCATGTAGACTTCAGTTGCTTATTTGACAAAGGATTACAACTAGAGAAGCCTGAGTTGGTGCCATTCAGATTGACCCAAGTAAGATACTGTAAAATCGTTTGTGTTGAGTCAGTTTTTAAATTTGTCATATGTTATAATAATGTATGTTGGTTACCAAATCACAGAACATGATCGATGGTTTGGGCATCACTGGATATGAGGGCATCTTCATGAGGGTATGTGAAATTACTCTCACAGTGTTGAGAACACATAGGGAGACATTGATGAGCATCTTGGAGACCTTCATCCATGATCCGCTTGTGGAATGGACGAAATCACACAAATCAAGCGGAGTAGAAGTTCAGAACCCACATGCTCAGGTTTGAATAATCATCTCATCATGCTTTTCTTACTTGTCTTTGAACCTCTTTTCTTTCTTTTCTAATTGCTCGAGACGATGACATGATATGACAATTACAGCGAGCCATAAGCAGCATTGAAGCTCGATTGCAGGGCGTAGTTGTTGGTGTTCCGTTACCGGTAGAAGGTCAAGCTCGCCGGTTGATTGCTGATGCAGTCTCACTGGAGAATCTCGGGAAGATGTACATCTGGTGGATGCCTTGGTTCTGATGTACTTTAAACACCCATTGTTGATTGCACACTACGCTACTTTGCATAGTGCCACTTATGTTGACAGAGTAAGTTGATATGCGGGCGAAATATCCTATGAATACTTGTTTATAATGGAAGATTCTAGTTAGACAATAGATTTCATATCCAATGTTAATGGTCTGTTATGAATACATGGGTGGTTACAAATCTTTTTGAATGTAACATTTCTGCTCAAATTGTAATCGCAGTGAGTTGAGGAAACCAGGAGTATATGGTCCTAAGAGTATTTGAGTGGAAGCAAACTCTCATCTCCGGTAAACTAAGAAAGGTAAGCACTCTCTTCTACCTCTGATGATAATGCTGGTGATTTTACCAAAGCTTTTATGTTTTGCGGATGATAAAACAAACCATGTTGCATAGATACAAAACCGACAGATTCAAAAACTATCATCCTCGGCTTGATGTCCTTGGTCTCATCAATAGATCAGTATCATCTTCTTCGTCTATACTGGTGGTACCGTGGAGCCACTCAAGACACCCGCAATCTCGTCCGCAGCAAACCTCTTTGAATTTACCAAAAAGGCCTTGCTCCACCACAGTCCCCTGTGTGCTCCCCGCCATAGGCTGCAGGTAAGCCAAAGCTGCTTGCTTCACCAATGGGTTCCTTATTAGTATTTCTGAGCAGCTCTCACTACTTTGCGTTGCTGGTGGCTTAACAGGTGAGGCTGTAGGCGGACTTGGAGGAGGAGGAGGATTTCCCGGAGAGGAGCTCGCCTTCCTTGTGGCAAGTATCACATTTAATTATTATTCAAGTCAATGTAATTATTAAAGAAAGGTGGCAGTTTGTCATAGGATATGATTGGTATATTAAGTTATTTGGTTTAAGGATTATTATCATATTTTAAATTTAAGTTTTGAGAGAAACAAATCTATTATCGTGCATGTCTGTCTGTACAGAAATCACTTAATTTATAATCAGAAGTAAAATGATAGTCATACACATACAAATGTGAAGGCAATTTAACATATACTATTAAAATAATTGTATAATTGACCGGTTCGATTTTATTAGTTTTGGTTATTATAAACCGTCTTTTGTGCTCATCTTATATGATGAGCTTATATTCGTTCATTAATCAAGAGTACATAACTTTCTCTCATCTTGTACATTCTTTCGATCTCTTTCTCCTGCGATTTTAAGATATACTTCAAAAATAATAAGAACGAACAAATTAAGTTAAATCAAATATTCACACAAAAGTCGAAGGCCAAATGCGTTGGAATTTTGAAGACCGAATGAGTAAATAAGCCAAAAATATAAACTCTAAAGTTAAATCAAATATTAGTTCAAAAATCTTAGTAAATTTTTTTTAAAGGCTATAGCCTACAAAAATGTGTATATAAATCCAAAATATAAATTCTAAAATTAATCAAACATGAGTTCAAATATAAGTGAAAAAAATAATTTTCCAAAGCTATATAGCCCACAAATATAAGTATACAAGCAAAAGATGTAAATTCGAAAGTTTATCAAACATTAGTTGAAATCTTGGTGAAAATGATATTTCAAACGCTATATTGTACACAAAATGAGTAAACAAGCAAAAATTTTCAAATCTAAAATTAATCAAAAAATTCGTTCTAATATAACTGAAAAAATATTTCCGAAGGCTATATAACCCACAAAAATGAGTAATCAGCCAAAAATATAAAATCAAAAGTTAATTATATAATTAGGGTTTAGGGTTTAGGGTTTAGGGTTTAGGGTTTAGGGTTTAGGGTTTAGGGTTTAGGGTTTAGGGTTTAGGGGTTTAGGGTTCAGGGTTCAGGGTTCAGGGTTCAGGGTTTAGGGTTCAGGGTTCAGGGTTTAGGGTTTAGGGTTTAGGGTTTAGGGTTTAGGGTTAGGGTTTAGGGTTTAGGGTTTAGGGTTTAGGGTTTAGGGTTTAGGGTTTAGGGTTTAGGGTTTAGGGTTTAGGGTTTAGGGTTTAGGGTTCAGGGTTTAGGGTTTAGGGTTTAGGGTTTAGGGTTAAGCCAACTTGCGATGCCAATGCGACGATTGACTAGTTGCCTCGCAAGAGCATTGCAGGCTTGCGGCGTCCCTACGACAAATCTGGTTTATCCAAACTAGGATTTCGTAAGCCAACTTGCGACGAATGACCAGTTTCCTAGCAAGACGTTGGAGAAAATGAAATGGAGGATTTAAGTAAGTGTCCTTGACTAAATTTGAGATCGCAAAGTCATATATAATATGTTCGGGATTGGTTACGTGAATCATAACATAGTAAATCTGATTTAATATTGATTATCGATGTATTCTCGATTCCTTTGGTTTGGATTTAGTGTGTTACGTAGATTCGAGATTGCAAAAGTCCTGATAATTGAATGATTTCTCGATGCACTAGATATGTGATTGCAAATGTTTACACAACATTATCGTTATTGTGTAGACTTAAACGTGGTGAATATAAATTGATTATCGATGTATTCTTGGTTATTGGAATTTCATTCTCCTATGGTCATACAATACGCCACGGTCTTTTGTTTGGGTTAGGTGAGGGACTTGACAAGGTTTTTACATTCTCGGAGTCTGGTTTTGAGAGTTCATTGCGAGGGATAAGGCTGGTAGGCCGCAATAACCTCACAATTTGCAACGGATTTGCGAGGTAGATGCCTCATATATCCCTCACAAAACTAAACAACACAAAAATGTAACAAAGACACTTGAATCGAAACAAAAGACCATTTATTGTATGACCATATGTACTTAAGTTGTGATCACCGTAATTCATTCTCTGACCCACCAAAACAACAACACTCAAAATTGTTATCGCTAAATCTTGAAAAGTAATGTTGTTTCGGTGGGTCAGCGAATGAACTATGGTGACCCTAACTTAAGCTTTAATGTTTCACAAGTGCTTACAGACTCTTGTCACTCTAAATGTTTGGATTTAAGCGTGTTCATTACATTTTCGTATGAATATATGATAACAAGACTTTTCAATGTTTTTCAAATCCTATTATACTGATATCGATGTAGTACAATAGGTGTCAATCCAAGTGGGAGTGTAACTAGCAATTAGAATGTGATAGAATACTCTAATTCAAGCCATGTTAATTCAGTGGTTTGTTATCTATCAACCTAAGTGAGCAATTTAGACAACGGGAACCGAAAGCAAAAGTGAAAAGTAAACAACAGAACAAAGTAAGGTAGAAAATAACAGCGGAACAAAGTGCAGTAAGAGCAACACATCGTGACAAGTGCAGTAAATAGCAAATAGTGTAACAAAGTGCAGTAAAGAACAAATGTCAAGTGTAAACAATAAAATAAGAGAAAGGGTTTCTTAAGGGGCGCAGATCACGGATCAGTGTTTCACTTAAAGTCACTTAATCGTTAACAAAGTCAAACAGAGCGGATATCTAGGCAAGAAACTCATAACTACTGAGTCCACTCTCGTGGTGAACAGCCTTAGCAAAGCTATCAACAGACCTTATCAGCATATGCGTTTAACAACCTAGCTAGCGTGAAACAACAGTTTAAACGAGCCTAATAAACACCTTAGACAACTAATCCCTTAGGCTAAGAATGTAGATCTTTGAGACGGTTAAGTCAGACGGTTCAACGCACCTGTCAGGAGTTAAACGTCTAAAATCATGTTTCAATTGATCAGAAAGGAACAAGCATTAACAACGCCGAAACAAAAGAGATGATATTATTCTATTCTTAAGCGACTTACACGACTTCCATGCTGATCTAGTCCGTTCCCTCAGGAACCCTAAATTAACTACTAAGACTTCATAGGTAAAACAATCAAGATAACACTAAAGGTGGAAGACATAATAATAAAATTCAGAAAGTAAACTGAGAGTAAAAACAAACTGAAACTAAATTCAAAAGATCATAAAACGAAAGTGGAGTTCTTGTTCTGGGATTACAACAATGAAAAACTCAAGGGTTCTGAAATAGTGTTCAAGCGTGTTTTTCTTTGTAACCTTACGGGGGTATTTATATTCGTTCCCCCGTTTCACCTAAAAAGTAAAACAAAGAAAAGTTAAAAAAGATAGTTGACTCGACTTCGTAGGCCGAGTCGAGTCATTGGATCGTCAAAGGTGTAGTGGGCTTGGCCCGTCAGAAGTAATGTTGACTTGGCACGTCAAAGGTGAAGTTGACTTGGTACGTCAAAGGTGAAGTTGACTTGGCACGTCAAAGGTGAAGTCCCACTGAGGAAGTTACCGTTGAGTACCAGTCCGAGTCCCACTAGAGAAGGTACCGTTGAGTGCCAGTCTGAGTCCCACTGGAGAAGTTACCGCTGAGTGCCAGTGCATATGCTATGCAAATGTAACATGCGCGTACAACCTATATATGACTCGGATATGACGTAAATGCAACATATATGTATGAAAAGTGAACTAGAAATGGTTCCTAAAATAAGTTAAAATGCGTGTATATCAACTCCCCCAAACTTAGACTTTGCTTGCCCTCAAGCAAACGCATAAAGCTAAGATGGAAGAGAGGTTGCTAACAAAGGGAGCATCTCGCTTCAAACAAACAACCTACCAGGCCAAAAAAAACTGTAATCCACAAGTGAACCCTTATTCCATTGTAAAAACACAATCTACTCTCGTCAAGGCTTAGCATCCTAACCAAATATCCCTAGTACTTAGATGGACTCTAAGAAACACAAATTTGATTCCTATTTCCAAAGTTGCAAGCCTCGAGAGGGGTTATTGATCATAGTCATATTGATGCAACTTCCAAGAGCTTACCAAGAGCTTAGCAAGACTCCAGCTCTATTAATGAATGCAAGGAAATACGGGTTTACGCACAACCGTGATTCACCTTAGGCGTCAATATCTTAGCTTTCTCAGTGAACACGAAAAAGTACGGGTTACGCACAGTCCCCATTTACCTTAGGCAATATCATATTGGTTTTATCAATGAACACAAAAAAGTATGGGTTTACGCACAGTCCCCGTTCACCTTAGACCTCATAAAGTGAGCTGAGTTATTTTTTGTTCTAATGTTTCTAAGTGACAGGCTAAGCTCAAGGAAGGATCAAACTCAATGCATCTCAAGCCCCTAATTTGGCAAAGTTAAATTCAATTTAATAGGAAACAAATCAGGTCCTTTCGAGACACAACAATAAGCAAAGGTTTCAAAGGCGAATGATCTACCAATTAGGTTTCGAAAGGGAAGAAAAACGCAGGTCCAAGAGTTCACTATGGTTACTAGCCAATCAACCTAGCAAGAATGTCTATCATTAACAAGATGGTTCCCAAAACTCTAGACTCAATCCTATATGAATGAAGTGCAGCTACGTGAGCACTCTGTTTTTGAATGATGTATTTTCATAAATTTTTCAAATTTTTATGGATTTTCTATGCCTTACGTGAGATGCATGATTTATGTAGAGAATTCAAACTAAGAAACACAAAAAACATGTTAATAAGAATTAGGACTCTCCCCCAAACTTAAACAACACAGTCCCTTGTGTAATCAAAGTCGAAAGGAAAATCCTAGAGTAATTGATATAAATGTATGTCCAAAGAGATTTGGGGTCGTTTACCTCACCAGTAGAGTTTCCATCCAGTAGGGTCGTCGTCGAGGCTGGTGTCGTGGGGTTGTGGTTCCTGTTGTTGCTCCAGCGGGGTATTGAAGGTGAAGAAGTTTGCAGTAGATCCGATTGGGTCCAAAAAGTTGGCATCCATTTGCGGTTGAAAGGTGTTGGGTTGGAAAGCCTCTGGGTGATGTTGTTGCGGCTGGAAATCTTGTTGTTGGGACTCCTGTGGCGGTGGTGCGGTCCTTGATCTTCTTCGGCGGCGAGTTTGTTTCCTCTGAAGTGGTTGTTCAGGACACGACTCTAGATGTAATTCTGGGGTGCTCTCTGTGGCGTAGTTGTACTGCTCAAAGGGAAGGTCAACTGTTGGCGCAGGTTGTATGGATTCGTTTAGATCAAGATGAAATTGTTCTGGTACTGCGTCGTGCTGCTGTTGAGAATGCATTGGTCTCTTTGTGTATGAGGATGCACTTCGCGGTTGTTCCGATGTGGAATGCTCTCTGACTTCCCGTGCGGTTGACGTGGAGTGTCGGCGAGGTTGGGAGTTTCGTTCTCTGACTTTTGTAGGAATCGAGTCCCTTGTGGGGTGAGAATTGGAGCTAATCTTGAAATCTCTGAACTGCTCTTCCAACGTTGTCACCTTTTTAGAAGTCCATTTACAGAATCGTTGCAGAAGACCAATGTTTTTGTGAGCTGCTGCCACTCCTTTGGTCATCCGCGGGTGTGTGCACTCTTCAAAATGAAAACAATCTGGCGCTTTGTCTGTCTGCTCAGGAGACACTTCTCTCTGCTCTTGTGGATCTATTCTCTCACCTTGAGGGTCCTTGCAACTTTGTTTCCCATAAAGTATCTCTTCTGGTGGAATGAAAGCAACATTACCTATTTTGTTGAGTGCGGTATATTCCACGTTGGGCAATCGTATCCGTGAGTCCTTTCCTGAATCTGAGTTCGTGAAATTATATAGCAAAGCCCCACCTGGTGGTGAAGGTGATAGAAACCGAGTTGTTCTTAGGTAATTTGCGTTGATCCATTCTGGGGGATTGACCCTTATTTTAGTGGAACGTTACATGCTTCAAGAATCCTTGTCACTATCCCGCCAATTCGAATGATTCCCTTACTTTTGGTTGTTAACATAGATGCCCTTCCGCGGTAGGTGGTCAGATGCTTCATTAACCCTTTAGTGAACCCGACTCCTTTTGCTTCTCCTATGAATACCATGCCGTAATCTCCAGCGTTTTTGAGAACTTAGACCAGAGCTTGGTCAATCATCTCCAATTCAGTTACTCGTACATATCCTGATTCGTTTCTGGCGAAGGAAGTGTTGGCAATGACTTTGTGGTAGTAACGAATCGCGGGATTTCTTATGCTCGTACACTTACTGTCAGAGGGGTTATATGGAGTCGGACCTGCCATCACGAGCCAAAAGTGATCAAACTCTTCTCTGTTGAATTCAGTGTCCAGCCCGTCGCAAGGAATAAGTTCAAAGAGCTCTTCGAATTGTGTCGTTGTGAATGTACTCTTGATGTTATTGACTTCGAATGTGAGTTCACCAAATCCACCTGTTCGCTTCAACCTGTCGTGCTTGCTGGAGTATTCGTGCAACGTGACTGATGCCAAGAATTGAATTGTCTCCTTTGAATATGATTCTCGAGAATTGGACACGTACTGTGTTAGACCACTTGAATGTAGTAGGAAATCGACGTCCTTGGAAATCCCGAGCTTGACTATCGTTGGTCGATGTACGTATCTTGTACCTAGAACTCGCATTTTTCTAAAGGCGTTGATCGCGTCTTTATACCCTACTTTTCGTCGTTCTCCATCGCAGTCAAAGTCGTTTCCTCCAGCATCTCCCTCCTTCATGCTCTCGTCATTGTCGAGCATGTCATCTCTCTCTGGCTCAAGATAAACGGCCTTGCCGGTGCGGATCTCTTCTAGCCTTTGCATTAGATCTGAGGCTGAGTTGTCATATTCAACGTATAATAGTAATTCTTCCGCCGTTGAACGTGTTGTCCGTTTTCTTGACGAGGAACCGCTGCATCTCCTCATTGTGACTAGATTGACCATGCGGTGAAGCTGCTGTTTGGAGTGAGGTTGAGCTGCAAGTGGCGCGTGTAATAGTGGTGAGGTGTGTGAGGTGCATGACTCGGGCGGGGAGGTCGAGTGCGGAAGACGGCTTGTGTGCGTGCGGCGTGTGACTCGAGTGGTGGTCGGGTGAGGAAGACGGGAGCGGCGCATGCAGCACAGGGAGCTGCATGACTCGAGTGCGGACTCGAGTGAGGGCGCGTGCGGCAGACAGGAGCGCGGGACTCGAGCAGCGTGCCTGAGTGTGGACTCGTGCGGAAGGAGCTGCGTGTAGAGAGGTCGAGTGAGGGCTGCAGGACTCGAAAGGTGACTCGAGTGAGCGTCGCGAGACTCCGGCGGCGACTCGAGTGTTGAGCTCGAGTGAGGAGCGCGTGCGGCAGGTGTGGCGCGGGACTTGGGCTGCGAGACCGAGTGTGGACTCGTGCGGAAGGAGCTGCGTGCGGAAAGGTCGAGTGAGGGCTGCGGGACTCGAGTGAGCGGCGCGAGACTCCGGCGGTGACTCGAGTGTTGAGCTTGAGTGAGGAGCGCGTGCGGCAGGAGTGGCGCGGGACTCGGGTAGTGATGTCGAGTGTGGAAGGCGGGAGCGGCGCGTGGCTCGAGCTGCGTGATTAAAATCAAAGAAGAGTAAGTGAAGTGATCGAGAAGAATAAGTGAAGATGTATGAAGGAGGAGGAGGGGGAGTGAATTTATGGGGATAAGAGTAAAGTGGTGGATGGCGTGGGGAGACAAGGTAAGGTGGAGCCGTTGAGGAGGAGACAAGGTGATGTCACTTCATCACTTTTTTTGTTTTTTAGTAGGGTCGAGTTGCGGTGTGGTGACCTTGCCGTGGTGAGTTCCAGTTCACAAGATTCCTGGAAGTTAAAATCAAAACCAATGAAACAAGAAATTTTGTCAAAGTACAATCTAAAATATTTACAAAGGATATCATGGGATTGCCTCCGAAGTGCACTTGTTTAAAGTCACGAGCTTGACTCTCCACACTCATTAGAGGCGAGGTGGTTCATCGAGAAGAACCGAAGTTCGCTTGGGTTTGTTTTCGTTGGCCAAGTAGGGCTTAACTCTCTGGCCGTTCACTGTGAAATATTTACCATCCTTGTTTATTAGAGTTACAGCTCCATATGGTAGAATTGCTTTGACTTTGAACGGACCAGACCATCTCGACTTCAGTTTTCCAGGGAACCACTTAAGTCCCGAATTGAATAGTAATATTTGACCACCAGCAGTGATCTGCTTGGGTGCGATCTTCTTGTCGTGAAATGCCTTAGTCCTTTCCTTGTAAATTTTTGAACTCTCGTAAGCTTCAAGTCTAGCCTCCTCTAACTCATGCAAATCCATAAGTCTTTTCTCTTGAGCGTTCTTGAGGTCAAAATTTAAGAACTTAGTCGCCCACAGTGCCTTGTATTCCTTTTCAACCGGTAAGTGGCATGACTTCCCATAGAGTAACTGAAATGGTGTCCTACCAATTGGAGTTTTGAATGCTGTTCTGTACACCCACAGTGTATCATCCAACTTGACTGCCCAGTCTCGTTTTGACACTTCCACTACTCTTGCTAGAATAACTTTTATCTGTTTTTTTGATAACTCCACATGTCCGCTTGTTTTAGGGTGATACGGAGTTGCTACCTTGTGCTTGACCCCATGCTTTTTCAATAAACTCTCGAACACCTTGTTAATAAAGTGAGTACCGTCGTCACTTATTACGACTCTTGGAATCCCAAACCTTGGAAAGATGATGCTCTTGAAAAGTTTCAGCACTACATTAGAGTCGTTTGTTGAGCATGCAATCCCCTCTACCCACTTGAAAACGTAGTCAACTGCTACCAGAATATAACTGTTTCCATGTGATGGAGGGTTAAATGGCCCATAAGATCAATGCCCCAACAGTAAAAAACTTCAATCTCCAATATCGTATTCTGTGGCATCTCATTTCTCTTGCTGATGTTGCCCATTCTTTGGCACAAATCGCACTTAGAGATAAATGATTGGGCGTCTCTGAACATAGTCGGCCACCATAAACCTGATTGGAGAATTTTTTGAACTGTCTTGAATGTGGAAAAATGACCACCGTACGTTGAACCATGACAGTGCTCAAGGATTCCCTGAACCTCTTCTTCTGCAATACATCTTCTAAATAACCCATCAGACCCTTTTTTGTATAAATATGGCTCGTCCCAAAAATAGTGATTCACATCTCTGAAAAATTTCTTTCTCTGATAGAAATCCATACTTTTTGGCACTTCACTAACAACCAGGTAATTTACCAAATCTGCATACCAAGGTAGTGTGGCTCCAGCGAGCTTACCGCTGATCTGGTGACAATTTTCTAACACTTTCAGGTTGCAGAGGTGTGATGGCGACTCGAGTTTGACGTCCGAGTTAGGTTCAACTCGAGTGGTCACTCCCTTAAACGTCATAAGTTGCTCTTCCAGCATGGAGTCATCTATTGGGATCAAGTCTTCTATCATCATCCGTGATAGGTGGTCGGCTACCCCGTTCTCCACTCCAAGTTTGTCCACTACTTCCATGTCAAACTCTTGCAGTAGCAGTATCCACCTCAGTAACTTTGGCTTAGCATCCTTCTTTTTCATCAGGTATTTCAATGCTGCGTGATCTGTGTGCACAATTACCTTGGAACCAACGAGGTAAGATCTAAATTTCTCAAAAGCAAAGACCACAGCTAGGAGTTCTTTTTCAGTAGTTGCATACTTGACTTGGGCGTCGTCAAGTGTCCTGCTGGCGTAATAGATAACATTCATCTTCTTGTCTTTCCTCTGACCTAGGACTGCTCCCACTGCATAATCACTTGCATCACACATAATCTCGAACGGTATAGTCTAGTCTGGAGATTGGACTATTGGGGCGGACACCAAAGCTTCTTTGATTTTTAAAAACGCCTCAAGGCAGTCCGAGTTAAAGTCGAACTCGACTTCCTTACATAGCAAGCGTGTCAGTGGTCTTGTTATTTTTGAGAAATTCTTGATGAATCTCCTGTAGAATCCAGCATGTCCCAAGAAACTTCTGACATCTTTTACTGTCTTAGGGGGTTGCAGCTGAACCATTACCTCAATCTTGGCTTTATAAACTTCAATACCCTTTTCTGATATCTTGTGTCCCAAAACAATACATTTCCTAACCATGAAATTATACTTCTCCCAATTCAGCACCAGATTTGTTTCCACACACCTGTTAAGTACCCTGCACAGATTTGACAAACAAGAGGAGAAGGAGGAGCCATAGACAGAGAAATCGTCCATGAAAACTTCAACCATCTCCTCGATCAGATCTGAAAAAATAGAAGTCATGCAGCGTTGGAAAGTAGCAGGTGCATTACACAAACCAAATGACATTCTTCTATATGCAAATGTTCCATAGGGGCAAATGAAATTGGTTTTTTCTTGGTCATCAAGATGTATAGGGATTTGAAAGAATTCACTATATCCATCTAAGAAGCAGTAATATTTGTGATTAGCTAACCGTTCTACCATTTGATCAATGAATGGAAGTGGGAAGTGATCTTTCCTAGATGTTGAATTTAACTTCCTATAATCAATGCACATCCTATGGCGTGTGATAGTTCTAGTGGGAATTAGTTCATTTTTTTTCATTTTTAACCACAGTGATTCCTCCTTTTTTAGGGACGCAATGAACAGGTGAAACCCACTTACTATCAGAAATTGGATAAATAATATTAGCATCCAGTAACTTAAGAATTTCCTTCTTGACCACTTCTTTTAGATTTGGATTCAACCTTCTTTGGTGCTTAGTGCTTGAATGTGATTCGTTTTCAAGATGAATTCTATGAGTGCAAAGACTAGGTGATATGCCTCTAATGTCAGCTAGAGAATAACCTAATGCCCTCCTATATCTTTTTAATTCGTTTAACAGCATGCTCAACTCATCACTACTCAAAGAATCATTCACAATGACATGATAAGTGCAGTTAGAACCCAAGAAAGCGTACCTCAGTCCTGATGGAAGTGGTTTCAGTTCCACTTTGGGAGCCTTCAGCTCAGACCACTCATCAGCAGCAGTTGATGTGGTGCACTGGAGTAAACTCAACTCGAGTCCAGAACTCAAATCTGACGCAGTTACTGTCAAATTTGGGTGTACTGGTTTAACTTTAGCAGTCGGTGCGACCAATTCTTCAATCACCACATCATTTTTTACTGGACTGTGAATGTCAAGAAGTTTCCTATAACATTCAGCTTCCATACTCAAATATCCATCCGTAGTTGACTTAGTCAATGCAACCTGTAGGTGGTCATCTGCAGCCAATTCCTCTAATAACTCATCAGCCAAAGCGTCCATTTCCTGAACTAAGAACATTTAAACCTTCTATGGTTGGTTTTTTCATCGCATCATTGATGTTGAACTTCATTCTGAAGTCTGGTCCGAGGTTAAGTTGGATTTCTTCTTTCTGAACATCAATGACTGCTCCAGCAGTAGCCATAAACGGTCTTCCAAAGAGTAACGGGTCCTTGGGTTCCTCATCCATGTCTAAAACAACAAAATCAGTTGGTATCTGGACTCCTCCTACCCTCACAGGAAGATCTTCTTAGATGCCGTGAGGGATTCGTACTGACCTGTCCGCTAGAACCAATGATATCTTGCAAGATATGTAGTTATCGAAACCCAATCTCCTTGCAACAGAAAGTGGAATGAGGCTTATTGATGCTCCAAGATCGCATAGGCACTTGCTGAAGAATAAGGGTCCCAGTGAGCAAGGAATGGTGAAGGTTCCAGGGTCACTTAGCTTCTTTGGTATTGCTTTTCTTTGAATGATGGCACTGATTTCGTGAGTGAGCATGACGATACTTTCGACCTCTTTCGTTCTTTCCTTAATTGCATCTTTAAGGAATTTCTGGTAAGGTGGCATCAACATAAAAGCATCTAATAATGGGACCTTGAGCTCAATGCCTTGAATTTGCCTGTCAAAAAGTGCTTTGTACTTCTCAGCGACTTCCTTTTTGAATCTCTGAGGGAAAGGCAACTGTGGTTTGTAAGGAGGGGGAACAAACGGTTTAACTGTTTCTTGTGGTGCTGGCTGCTTTTGAGCTTCAGATGGTGTCACTTGAGTATTTGCCTCGAGTTGGAATTCAGGAGTGACGTTTTCCGCTGAATGTGGTGAAATTTACTTCACTCGGTTGTGGTTAACTGGCACTAGGGAGTCGAGTTGGGTTTCTTGTAAGGACTTTTCAGCCTTATCGCTGATAAGTTCATCCTCCTCTTCTTGATCCATACTGTCCTCAGTATCTTTTGTACGTTTTGCGTGAATTAGTAACTCACGTCCACTTCTAAGGGTGATTGCATTAGCGTGGTACTCTTCCGGATTCTGAACTACATTACATGGGAGTTGCCCGCTTGTTTTCATAGTTGAAGAAGAGGCTTGCTGATTCTCGACAAACTTTAGCCGTGAGTTTAGTGTTTCAAACTTACAATTGAGGTCATGATGTGATGTATCGATTTTGGAGTGTACTTCAGCGATTTTCTTTGTGAGTTCTGTTGTTGTTTGACCGTTTAGTATTTGTTGCAGAATATCCATGAGTTTTGGGGTCTATTGAGGAACAGTTTGAGCTGGAGGTTTGTATCCTGGGGGAGCCGGCTTACTTGGTTGATAGCTTTGGGGGTATTGCTGCTTAAGGTGGTATGGTTTGGGTTGGTTGTGTTGTTGCTTGGGTGGGTAGATTTGGTCTTGTGGGTTAGCAACGTTGGTGCTTCTGTAAGAGAGGTTAGGATTCTGTTTGTAGGTGTTGTAAGGTTTGTATCCATTGCCCTGGTTCTGAACATAGCTGTGTTCTTCAATCTGTTCATCCTCCTCATACTCGAGTTCTTCTTGACATACATGGTTGAATGGTTTCTGATCTACTGCTAGCAGTCTGTCCAGCTTTGCATTCAGTGCGTTGATTTCTTTTCTGCTCCCAACCGTCTTCAACATCCCTTTTGGAAAAATTCTCATTGCTTGCTGTGTCAAAGAGCATACGTATCTTTGGATGAATGCCACGGTAGAGTGTGCTGAGTAGAGACTCGGTGGTAAAACCATGATGAGGGCATTGAGACTGGTAAGTTTTGAACCGCTCCCAAGCTTCAGAAAATGATTCGCCATTCTTTTGTGCAAAGCTAGAAATTTCATTGCGGAGTTTTACAGTCCTTGACGTGGAGAAGTATTTTGTTAGAAAAGCTCGCTTACACTCATCCCATGAAATGATTGTGCCTGTAGGTATGTGCTTTTCCCAGAGGCGTGCTTTGTCTCCCAATGAAAACGGAAACAACCAAAGTTTCAAGGCATCCTCAGTGATGCCATTGATTTTAACCATGTCACAAAGTCTTTCAAATTCATCTAGATGGTCAAGGGGATCCTCAACTGATAGCCCGTGAAACTTGTTGTTCTGAATCATGGCAATTGTACCACTTTTAATCTCAAAATTGTTGTTAGGTATAGCAGGAGGTACAATCCCATGTCGCAGTGTGTGTGTGCTAGGTGCATCACCAGCCCCAATCGTTCGAGGCCTCCTCTGGTGAGGTCCCATTGCAGGTATATCTTGGGGGAGATGCTGTGTGTTTGATCCGGTTGGGTGATCCACTGACATGATGTTGTCTAGATCGGAGTTGGTATAGTTTCTCTGCATTTTCAACTGACGTGGGAGTCTGTCGATACTGTCTTTAAAACTGAGAAGGTTTCTGACTGCCTTTAGAGCGTGTATGCATGCAACAGGTGACCTCAACTCGAGTGGTAAGGTCAAGTTGAGTAGCAGAACTGTAAGTTCACCTGAGACATAACCAGAAGTGGGTGAGTAACGTGGAGCAAAAGGAACTTGATCTCAGAAAGTCTAAAATTCTAAATGTAGCTAACAAAAACCCAGTTGGCAATGGCGCCAATTTAATAACAAGACTTTTCAATGTTTTTCAAATCCTATTATACTGATGTCGATGTAGTACAATAGGTGCCAATCCAAGTGGGAGTGTAACTAGCAATTAGAATGTGATAGACTACTCTAATTCAAGCCATGTTAATTCAGTGGTTTGTTATCTATCAAACTAAGTGAGCAATTAAGACAACGGGAACCGAAAGCAAAAGTGAAAAGTAAACAAAGGAACAAAGTGAGGTAGAAAATAACAGCAGAACAAAGTGTAGTAAGAGCACACAGTGTGACAAGTGCAGTAAATAGCAAATAGTGTAACAAAGTGTAGTAAAGAACAAATGTCAAGTGTAAACAATAAATAAGAGAAAGGGTTTCTTAAGGGGCGCAGATCACGGATCACTGTTTCACTTAAAGTCACTAAATCGCTTAACAAACTCAAACAGAGCGGATCTCTAGGCAATAAACTCATAACTACTGAGTCCACTCTCATGGTAAACAGCCTTAGCAAAGCTATCAACAAACTTTATCATCATAAGCGTTTAACAACCTAGCGTGAAACAACAGTTTAAATGATCCTAATAAACACCTTAGACAACTAATCCCTTAGGCTAAGAATGTAGATCTTTGAGATGGTTAAGTCAGATGGTTCAACACACCCGTCGGGAGTTAAACGTCTAAAATCATGTTTCAATTGATCAGAAAGGAACAAGCATTAACAACACCTAAACAAAAGAGATGATATTATTCTACTCTTAAGTGACTTAGACGACTTTAAGGTCCACGCTGATCTAGTCTGTTCCCTCAGGAACCCTAAATTAACTACTCAGACTTCATAGGTAAAATAATCAAGATAACACTAAAGGTGGAAGACATAATAATAAAATTCAGAAAGTAAACTGGGAGTAAAAACAAACTGAAACTAAATTCAAAAGATCATAAAACGAAAGTGGAGTTCTTGTTCTGGGATTACAACAATGCAAAATTCGAAGGGTTCTGAAACATTGTTCAAGCGTGTTTTTCTTTGTAACCTTACGGGGGTATTTATATTCGTTCCCCCGTTTTACCTAAAAAGTAAAACAAAGAAAAGCTAAGAAAAATAGTTGAATCGACTTCGTGGGCCGAGTCGAGTCATTGGACAGTCAAAGGTGTAGTGGGCATGGCCCGTCAGAAGTAATGTTGACTTGGCACGTCAAAGGTGAAGTTGACTTGGTACGTCAAAGGTGAAGTTGACTTGGCACGTCAAAGGTGAAGTCCCACTGGGGAAGTTACCGCTGAGTGCCAGTCCGAGTCCCACTGGAGAAGTTACCGCTGAGTGCCAGTTTGAGTCCCACTGGAGAAGTTACCGTTGAGTGCTAGTCCGAGTCCCACTGGAGAAGTTACCGCTGAGTGCCAGTTTGAGTCCCACTGGAGAAGTTACCGTTGAGTGCCAGTCCCAGTCCCATTTCCTGAAAGTAGCCCCAAATGCAATGCGTATGCTATGCAAATGTAACATGCGCGTACAACCTATATATGACTCGGATATGACGTAAATGCAACATATATGTATGAAAAGTGAACTAGAAATGGTTCCTAAAATAAGTAGAAATGTGTGTATATCAATATACAATCTCATGGTGGCCTATTTATAGGGAAAATGAGAAAATTTGCTATGCGTTTGCGATAGATTGTAAATACATCGCAAAACCATTGCAAATACTATGGAGCCACCGCATCGCAAAAGCTTCGAAAATTTTCTACGCTTTTGCTTTTGCGACGTCATAATGGCCTTGCAAACTACTCATAGAATCATCGCAAACCCGTGGCAATATTGCAAGGCCACACTACGTCGCAAAATTGCAACGCTATTTGCGACAATTTGAGTTTCCTTGCAAAAACATTGCAAATTTGCGACGAACTATTTACCATCGCAAATTTTCATTGCAAATCGACTATTTTCTTGTAGTGGCACCAAAGTATAGTTCAAGGCAGGAACATATCACACATTTCTTTAAGAAATTTCAGCAGACAGAGAAAGAGTTCCCATGTGAATAGGGAAGGTTTTACTTCCATATGCAAAACTACTTGAACAACGAGATATTGGCACAACGTCCACAATGACCACAAGCAACACCAGAGTTACGGTTCTTGAGAATGGAAGTGTCTACACGATTCTTATCATAGGTTCCTCCTTTAACAACAAAACTCACTGCATTTTGCTGTTGTTCACGGTCAAAGGAATTTAAAATTATTTGCTCTTCACGAATAACTCTTGAATAATTATGAGCTAGAGAAGGCAAAAGATCCATTCCAATCAAAGTTGTACAGAGACTTCCAAATCTTGCATCATCTAATTCCATAACAAAGTGATGCAATTTTTTCTTCCTCCCTTTCCTTAGTAATTTGAGACAAAGCTCCACAGGAACAAGCATGAACATGCCGATAAACTTGCAATTCTTCCCATAGAGAACTTAATTTTTTGTAATATTCAATGACAGATTTGCCGTCTTGACGACAAGAGACCAAATGTGCTTTAATTTGATGCACGCAAACATTGTTCCCTACTAAGAATGGTTGCTTTAATTCCGACCATAACTAATATGCATCTCCAATGAAAACCACCGTAGACTTTCACTTTATGCTCATTCGATGCCCTAATCCAGCCTATGGTCGTTGAATTGACTGTTTGCCAATCCTCGTAGTTTGGATCATCAAGATTTGGTTTACGCAGAACTCCATTGACAAAACCTAGCATTCTTTTTTGCTTGTAACACATTAAGCAGTTCAGCTGACCACTTATTGTAGTTTTCCCCGTTCAACAAGATTGGAGCTTAAGAGAGTGTATGGCGACACCATCGCTACCGCCGGAACCACCGACTTACCACTTGAATCTTCACAGGTTATGGCAAAGAAACAGAGAGACGAAAAATAAAAAACGTTTGAGAACTTTGGGGAAATTTTCAGAGAGCCGTCGTTCTAATACCATGTAGAATTCAGGATCAAAAGAGAACTTTATACAACAGAGGATATGAACGTTATAAGCAATCAATGACCGACTTGTCAATGTTCCTCTTTTAAAATAAGCAGTAAACACATTTACCTTCACTTCAGTCTCATTTGCTTTTCGATTCTTGGCGAGAATAGAGAATTGTAGCAAAACTACTATGTGATTGTTTGACAGCCTCGTGTGAAAATCTGAAAATCGTATTGATTTGTCACAAGTAAGAACAGCGAGCATGAAGGTGAAATTGACTGCAAACTGAGTTTATCAAATCCATAAAAGCAAATCTGAAACATATAAACCAAAAAGCAATTAGAAAAATATTCAATAGACAAAACAATTTGATCATCACTTGGACATATAGAGAAGGGTCAAAGTTTCCTCACTCTTCGGATATATGAATGAAAGCTGCAGACAATTTGAAATTTGAAATGAGTAAACGAGTACAAAAACGTACCAGTGAAAGGGCAAATTTCAAAATAAACTTTCAACGTTGCATTGAGTTTTACTTTAAATCTTGATTGGTTTTCACTTCCATTTTAAACCTCGATTGGTTCATATCCTTTGAATCGTGAAATTAATAGCCAAGTTCAAGGTTTAAAACGGAAAGTTTGAACACCTTGGAGGCTTAAAGTGGAACTCAATGCCACGTTGAAGGTTTATTTTGGAATTTTCCCAATATCAGAAACGACGAGTCTCGGAAGATTATGAAAAGTTTCGATAATCTGCATGGCTTCATCTTTAATTTGCTCATCCCTAATCTTCCAAGCTCTCAGGAAAAACGCGATCATAAATAATAAGAGAGGGTTCAGACTTCAGAGTTCTTTTTGTCTTTTTGGCTTCATGTTTTACAATTTTCTTCCAATAAAATCGAAACGGTCGTGTCCTACCTTTCGATCTTGCGGTAAACCTGAATTCTGGATGATTAAGGCCGATCTCTGTCATACAATTGAGCAACATCTCCGAGTCTCGCTCCAACCAGAGACCGATCTCCATGTCTTCATCAAAATCTGATTTATGGTTATAAAGCATTTAAAACCATGGGTCGCTCTTTTCACCTTCTTAGGAAGACTGCTTAATTTTGTGGGTCTAATGAGCTGTTTTAATATTAAAATTTCGTTGGTTGTTGGATTAAAGTTTATGGCTGATGTTGTCAGCTTGGGAATGCTCTAAAATGTTGATGTGTCGAGCCTGGAGAGACATTGTCTCTTTTAAATATAATTTTACGGATGATCAGTTCCAAAAAATGAGGTACAAACCATAAAATCAAGGCAAATCACAACTTAAAAGGCACTTGGGGATACATCACACTTATCAAATTCAATAAGAAAAAATAACCGAGAACGACCTCCTTGAGCGATATAGGATTGTATGTGATGTGATCTTGTATTGTAGGGTTTGGCTCTGTTTTTTGGTGGTTAGGACTATTTTCTCACAAAGGGTCTAGCTCTTGTTTTTGTAATTCTATTCTTAATCCCGGATAAAGAATTGACATAGGCACCAGCTAAATATGTAAAAGATTAGAGCACCTAAGCCGGAGGTTTTCAAACCCGAAGAGATTGCATCCTCCATTTGTTATGTAAAAGCTATATGAGATTAAGACATTTGGGATGAGATATTGACAGAGCCAGTCCGGTGTTATCGAATGCCCTATTAGAAATTAAGAAAAAAAATCTCTTTCAATATATTCTCTAATAATAACAACTAATTTTATTCATTAGTTTTCGGGGAAAAGATTCTGCAAAGTAAGTGGATGAAATTATATAATCAAACATGGTAACTAATATCTAGTTTCTCAACCTCAAAAAAAACAATATATATGAAAGAGAGATTTTTGGCTTTACTTACTAAAAACATTAATAACTAAAAGATTTAGACCCTAATTACTAAAAAGTTTGGTAAACTCTAAAAATTTTGGATTCTAATAATTACAAAATTCTATAAATCTAAAAAATTAGAAATAATGATTAGAATAGTCTATTATCACCCACTAATTACTAGAATAGTCTTTTTCGCCCTTCACAATTCAAAATGTGTGGAAATGTCACAAAATTTTCCATTGTGATGTTTTTATTACGAGAATACCATTCTAGTTATTATTTTTGTTTTTTTTTTCGTTTTTATTACGAAAACCATTATAATTTATACTTTTTTAAAACAAACTTTTTCATACTTTTTTGAATTTAAAAGCATTTTTTAAAAGCATTTCGGTTTTGTAGATTTGTTGGTTAATTGCAGGTTTTGTTAAAGGTTTGTAGGTTTTTCTAAAAAAAAAATTTCAAATACGTGTAGTAAAAAACATGTGCGTTGAGTTCTTTCTGACATTTGTAGCATTTCTAGTTTGAGGTGTCTAAACTCAATAATTGAACAAACAATTTGAAACAAAAAATCTACAAAACATGCAAATTGAACCTACTAAACATGAAAATTAAACCTACAAAAATAAGTTATAGCTTGAATATATATGAAAAACAGTGTCAATGGTTGTTGACAGCGTTTTTATGTAGAAGAAGAAGGTATGCATGTTTTAAATGTTGGGGTAAACAATCTTGTAATATTCTAAGTTTTATACCGGAAAACTTACAAAAGAGACGGAAAATCTAGAGTATAAAAATAAAACCTCCAATGCAGAAGAACTAAGACGTATGATAACAAGAAAATAATAAAATAGGAAAACTTACAAGACGTCAAAGTAAACATACAATTAGAGAAAGATGTCTTACACATATAAACCAGCAAGATATACCGTAGAAATGAAAAATAAACCTACAACAAAGACTTTAAAAACCCTAGACATTAAAAATGAAACATAAACCTACAACAAACACCATAGAAAAACCTACAACAAAAAGTCATTAAACCTACGACTAACAAAAACAAAACCTACATAAATAAGAGAAATCAGTCCTACAAAACCTACAATGACTACTAAATAAACCTACAAAATAGACCATATCAAAACCTACAACAACAAAAAAAAACAAAACCTACATAACATGAGAACTAATTCAAAAAATAAGATAAATTAATCCTTCAAAACCTACAATGAATGATAAATAAACCTACAAAAGAGACATAAAAACCTACAACAGAGAATAATTAAACCTACAACAGACAAAAACAAAACCTACATAACATAAATCTTAACCAACAACCAAGGCGAATACAAACCTACAAAAAAAATGTATTCAGAGATCCATACGAGAAATGTCAAAGAAAATTGAACTTAAACCTACAAAACCAGAAAAAATTAATGAGAAACTTACAACAAAGAAACTAAAACCATGAGAACTTAATCCAAAAAATTTAACTTTTAAACCCACGTAACATATAGGAAAATGAAAACCTACATCAATTGATAAGAAAACCTACAACTTTACATATGGTTTTCGTAAATTTTCTGTTTGATGACGTGAAATTTTTCATTAATGGCAGTTTCATAGTTTTTTTTGTTTTTTTCAAATGAAAAAAGGTGTAAAACGGTATTAAAATCACGAAAGATAAGAATTATATTAAAAATCTTTTAGGACTATTGTAGTCAATTAAGGGTCACAAAAGACTACTCTAGTAATTCACCAAATAATTATATGTCATAATATATAAGGATCCAAAGTTATGGCTTATGGCTTATGTCACGATCCGGCTCTGGGGCATTGAGTAGTTATATTCGAAAAATAATCCATTCCCCTTGTAAACAATTGTCGATATTATTGGAGGAAACAAGCCTTGATACAATTTTTTGAGCAATCGATCTTTCTCTGCCTTTTAAACCTAGTTTTTTTTATATGCTTCTCTCTGATATTTTTACCCTCACCTGTAGCAACAATAAGATATTTTGCCGCATTCATTCTAACATCATGTGCTATTTTTGGCTTCCAGACTCTGAGTTAATTCCAAATAGCGGATATTCTGGCTTTATAACCAATTCAACAGGCTTTGGTATCGGCTTGTGACCCAATCTTCTTTCCACAGCTAAATCTTGACGTTTTTTACCAGAAGATGACCCACATCTTGCTCATGTGTAAGTCTCTGACAATTGTAGCATCATTTTGACAATTGTAACCTACCATCAGAAGAGATATCGCTTTGACTTCTAGCTGTTTAGACATATCAAAACGCACCTTAATTAACCCTCACAAAGTCTTTGCTGTTAGGCTTCTCTGGATCAAAAGCAACTTCAGTCACCTGACCAATAATCTCTCCACGTAAGGTGATTGCTTATATCATGTAATAGTTCATCGGAATATTCTGAATCTGAACCCATATAGAGACGAACTGCAACGAATCTGACGGAGGAAAAGCTGACCAACGTTCAGTTACCAAAGCAATTTCGTTGTAAGTTTAGAGACGCTTGTCCAAGATTTCTTCTCAACCGTGTTCTGAATTAAATATAAAGTGGAATTTCTCTCCGGAGAGAAATACCTTGAACTCTCTCTCTTGTTTTTGTCATTTTCTTGGCATATCGAAACAAAGGCTAGACATTGACTGATGAGCTGGGTTAAGTAACATTCCAACTATACTTAACACATTCTTATCACTGGAGTTCAGCGATATATGTTCGACATGATGAAGGGAGCGTCATCATCATCTTCCAATTTTTGAGGCTTTGTCCATAGCTGAAAACATCGTGCTTTCGGAACTTAGTAAATTATTGAGAGATTTGGCGAATTAATACGGAGAGGGAAGCAAATTGGAAACCTAGACCTTGATTAGCAACGGAGATACAATTAACTGTGGCGGATACGGGAATATAAGACTAAAACCCAAACTTGAAAGTCTCTAATTCAAGTAGAGATTTCAAGCCCAAATAAGTGAATCTGATATTTTATGGTTGGTGAGTTTGATAAGTATATAGATAATACAAGATGATTTAATTTAAAAAAAATAATTTTGAGATTATTCTGAAAAATAATATTATTTTAAAAGTACTTATAATAATTTATAGGATAATGTTGATAAATTCTGAATTTAGTTTTTTTTTGTTAGCAACATGAATAAAAACCAGAACCCAGAAACATTGCCTCTACAACCCTATAATCAGAAGACAGACACCCGAGCTAGCCTAGCAAGAGCATCCGTCTTAGAATTCAAGGCTCTAAGGATTACAGACAAGGAGCAAACCGCAAAAAGAGAATTCAACCGATGGTAATCCTCCTGATATCTATCAAAAGCCGGCCACTCTTCTAGGACGCTGAAAGATGTGCCACACCGAACTCGCAGTCTGTTGACACCCTCCACCTCCGAAATTTGACGCTACAGTAACGCACCTAAAGCCCGGATAACTGCCTCCACCTCTGCATGGAGTGGCAAAAGACACAAATGTCCTCTATTTGTTCCTAAAAATAAAACCGTCCACTGAATCTGGAAAACAATCTCTCTCTCTCTCTGTTGGCCGGTGGCTTTCCAGGAAGCATCCACAAAACACTTAAAACATGTGAACATTTGATTGGTTGTGGTGGGGAATATCCATGTTGACTTGAAAAAGTCGAGCTTAGACTTACTGAAGTCTATCGAAAATGAATGACCATATCGAGCAGCAGACCACTCCTTATACTCTTTATACTCCTTAGTTTATGCATATCAAAAATATATCTTTTAAATATTCTCTTGTATACACCCGTTTATAATTTATATGTATATCTTTTTGTGTTAGATACTCCCGTGTAAAACAACTTGTATACTCTTTTTCCCCTCTTTTAATGGATTTCTGAAGTCATGTCATCATCTATGGTATGAGAGTTGGTGTTAACCATATGTCCAACATGATCAATCCGGCCCACTAAGACCCATTTCCTAATTACAAATTCTGTCAATCAGCGCGAAGTCAGAAACTCGAGCTAAATCAACAGAATAATTAAATGGCAGCACGGAGCAGCAGTCATCGGACTCTAGAAACATGGACAGAAGCCAGCAAGTATCAAGCTCGTATGAATCGAATGATTCGGAGCTCGGGGTACTCATGGCACAACTGGCGAAACAAGCGCGTCAGAGTGAACAAAGAAACAAGATCTTGGCAGAACAAATGGAAAAGCAAAGCAAGCAGCACCAAGATCAGTTGGAGGACATAAAACAATCCAAAAAGGAGTTGGTTCGCACCTTATCTAGGAGGCAACAATAAGCGCTGAAAGATACAGAGCGCACTTAACAAGACGGACTCGGAAGCGAGCTTCTAGAGCCGCTACAAGATGACACAGATTGCCACAATGAGGAGTGAGAGAGGATGACACACTTGTTGTCAATGATACGAAAGACTCAGGAGGACTACAACACAATGAGGACACAAATCCACTGTGCGACGACCTCAGCTCCAGAGTTACACTGCGTCATTAAGCAAACACGCAATACGCCGCTTAAATCAAGGATATCGACTGCCAAAAATTCAACAAATAGGGAAGTTAAAATTCCCACAGTATCGCAGCTATTCTGATCCCGAGGCATTTTTAAAGTCATTCCGACTGGTGGCAGACAGAGCTTACCTACCACCATCAGATCAATGCAGGATTCAGCCGATTACTCACAAAAAACATGCAAGGAGCAGCGTTGGATTGGTTCTCGGCACTAAAACAAATTTCGATTGACGAATTCAAACAACTCGCTGAAGCGTTTCTTATACAGTACTCGACTTCATTGAGCATCGAGTCACCGCTAAAACATTAATGAAGTTGAAGCAATAAAAGTTGGAACCACTCTGTCAATACAGAAAGCGCTTTAAAGCGGAAAACGCAAAGAGCGCACAGATCAGCGACGAGGTAGCACTAATCGCACTGGACTGCGGGTTATGGCCAAAGTCCATCTTCCGAGCAAGTCTCATCCAAAACCCTCCAAGAAGCCTCAACGACGTGCTCCACAGGGCGACGAATTATGCTAACTGGGAGGAAATCAAGGGACTTCATCCTTAGGATGATAAGAAGGAAGTCCCAAAAACTCAAGGTAACAGTCGTAGGGAGAAAATATGACCGAGGGAAAGCACGCATACGCAGTGGAGAGAATATGTGCCCCCAGGAAGCACGATGATTACGATCCAAAGAGGTTCTGTGATTATCATTAGGTCAAGGGTCATGACCTAGAGAACTATATAACTATGAGATATCTCAAGGTGGAAGGAAAATGGCGTGAGAGAATAAAAAAGGAATGGGAAGAGCGTGGAGACTCGAGTAGGCGGGGTCATTTTGACCAAAGTTCCCTAACACCAGATCGCCACAACAAGGAGGATACCCCACCAAAGCAGAAAGCAAGGGCGGATTTCATTGAAGGCGGATCCGAGTATCGCAGGGAATCAATGAATTCATAACAGCTCACCAACGAAGAGCCAACCAACCGAGATGGCTCCGGCTGGACGAACACCACACCGATATCATTTTTCGGCACGAAGATGCTGTCGGATTGAATCACCCACATGACGACGCATTATTAATCCAGTTGGACGTGACAGGAGTCAAATTGGCACGCATACTGATAGACACAAGAAGCTTAATGGATATCTTTTTCCACTATGTTTTCTTGAATATGGGTCTTAGGAATACAAAGTTTGACAATGAGAAAATTGTGGCACCCTAACTCGAGAAGCATACGTCCGAATTCGATTCCTTATTTACTTAGTCCGATTTCGGTTTTGTGATAGTTCGATAAGGCCAAAAATATGCATAAACTAATCAAATGAGGTTCTAGTACAACAAAATTTGCAAGAATGAATAAATGTATGTATTTAGACCTAGTTTATCCTAATCTTATTCCATCATTCCTCCCTCTCACCTCGATCTCGCTCCTACTTAGCCACTTTCACGGTCATTGGATAAATCATCACCTACAATCACGCAGATTGGGTAAGCAAAAGAATTGCTTAGTGAGTCGGTTATCCCGTCCCACTAGGGCCAAACCAGAAACGCATCAAACAATAAGCAATCAA
Source organism: Lepidium sativum (assembly GCA_023374145.1). Lineage (NCBI taxonomy): Eukaryota > Viridiplantae > Streptophyta > Magnoliopsida > Brassicales > Brassicaceae > Lepidium > Lepidium sativum. Next base: position 18,666 of record JAKUCM010000033.1, on the reverse strand, counting down.
GTCAGAGAGCAATCAGTATTTATGCACAAAGTTCAAAAAGATATCTTCCCCAGTTACCCAGATTCACCCGAATCAACCCAAACAACAATCATGAACGAATACAGTAATCAATTGGTCACCTAGTAAAGCAAGAATTCATAACCCGTCTAAGACTTAATCCCACTATTGCCCGGAAACGCACCCATATCAACCACAACGGTCCCTAAGCTCACCTTTGCCTTAGCCTTTTTCTGACACCTCTTGACGTGAAATAAGTCACGTTATTTGGATCTTGTCTCAAACACTCTTGATATGTCCTTTCTCTTGCTTAAAATTGATCAGAATTTCCTTAGAGCACTTCACAAAGCTTCCCCGTTTTCCTTACATATTTGCATGATTTCCCTAACCCTAATTCGTATTGGATGGGCCGAATCCAAGCCCACCTAAGTTGGACCCAGTCCAACCTATTGGACACTCACTCCCTGAATCGACCCAGACTGCCCCTACCACTATCACTCCATCAGTTCAGACACTTCACTCCCTGTCCGAACACTATCACTCCTTATCCGAACTCATTACCTATCCGAACACTATCACTCTTTGTCCGAACACTGTCAGTCCCTTGTTCGAACACTATCAATCCATTGCCCGGACACTGTCACTCCCTTGTTTGAAAAATATCACTAACTATGTCCAAATTTCATGGACTTGTCCGATTTTTCATTGTCTTGTCCGAATAACCCCTTTTCCAACCTGATTTTCCCGACCTAACTTCCCCTTCCCTCGAACCCAACTGGAATCACCCGAAGGGTCAGCGGGACACGGGCGTTACAAAAACCCCGCTAATAAGATTTGTAGGAGAAACGACAATGTCCCAAGGACGAATCATATTATCAGCCGAAATCTGCAGAATAAGACGAATGACAACGTTCGTTGTAGTAGATAAAACGCCTCCATACAATGCGATCCTCGGAAAGCCATGGTTTAAGCCATGAAAGCAGTGGTTTCAATGTACCACCAATGTTAAAAGTTTCAGACACCCCGAGGAGACGCAATGGTATGAAGAAGCCAAAGCATGGTCATACGACGTTATGGAGAATGCTATGCGCTGGCCAAGACCGACACAACATAGCAGCAAAAGCAGCTCGAAACGTCGATAGAGCAGACGGCTGGAAAATGCAAGAATCCTTTACAGGGAAAACCCAGTTTTTCACGTCTCGAGCAGGTACAAATCGACCCAACAGTCCTGAATCAGGTGGTCAATATCGGTTAGGACCTCAATCCTCAAGTGGAGAAAGAGTTGATCCAATTTCTTTTGGTAAACCTCAGAAATGCCAAGAATTAACCTCGCTACAATATCTAATGAGTTAAACGTGGATACCACACATAAACTTGTTTGACAAAAAAGAAGAAAATTGGGAAACGAACAGGCCAAGACACTAAATAATGAAGTCAACCAGTTATTAAAACTGGGAACGCTCCGCGAAGTCAAATACCCAGATTGGTTTGCAAATCCCGTGGTAGTCAAAAGGAAAAACGGTGAGTGTCGAGTATATGTCGACTTCACCGATTTGAATTAGGCTTGTCCAAAGGATATTTATCCACTCCCACACATCGATCAACTAGTGGAAGCAACAACAAGCTACCAAACAATATCCTTTATGGACACATTCGTAGGGTACAACCAGATAAATGCAAACAATTTTATATCAAAATCGACAGATAAGTGCCTTCCGTGTTATAAACTATTGAAAAGAAATAGGAGATTTCAACGGAATGCAGAGTGTGATAAAGTGTTGACCCTCTTGAAAAACTATTTGGCTACTCCAATCCTGGCGAAGCCGGTTGATGGTGAAACTCTATAACTTTACGTAGGAGTATCCTCTGCAGCTGTAAGCGGCGTACTAGTTCGAGAGGATAGAAGTGACCAGAAGCCGATTTATTATGTCTAGTAAAACACTAATAGGCGCCGAGACACGCTACCCCGCAACAAAAAAAATTGGCATTAGCAGTGGTAATGTCGGCAAGAAAACTCTGGCCATATTTCTTGTCAAAAAAGAAAACCGTGGTATCAAGACAACCACTCCGCGCCATACTTCACAGCCCCAGTCAGCCGGGACAACTAGTCAAATTGGCGATCGAGCTAAGCGACTACGACATCTAATATAGAGTCAAAACAACAATCAAGTCCCATGTCCTAGCCAACTTCATCGTAGAACTCGCCCAACCTCATGATGCAAATTTTGATACCATTTGGACAAAGCATCATCCAAAACAAAGCATCATCCAAAGCCCGGTACATCGAGCATGGACTCCTCCCAACTAACAAGTGGGAAACACGTAAACTTAAAATCTAGATCGCAAGATACTGCAAGTTCAGGGAGAATCTCTAGTAGTGCAACTTTAATGGGCCCTATTTATTCTGTGTCGATGATAGTGAGGCGTCGATGATAATGAGGTGGCCACTCCGGAGGGTGCACACTAGCAATCAGGATAAAGCGTCAGGGGTATTTTTGGCCAAGAATGATTGACGAGAGTGAGGACTACTCGAAGAGGTGCGAGAAGTGCCAACAATACGGCCCAAGCCTCCATCAACCAACCGAGCTCTAACCATGATGGCTATTCCCTATTCCTTCATGTGTTGGGCAATGGACATCGTAGGACCAATGGAGGCCTTGGGTCCTCAACGGCAGCGCTTCATCCTAATTTTCACCGACTATTTCACGAAGTGGGTGGAAGTGGAGTCTTACCAACTAGTAACATGTAATAGTGTTAAATATTTTCTATGGAAGACTGTAATATGCAGGCACCGTCTCCTGAAGAAAATAGTAACCGACAACGGTACTAACCTTACCTCGAAACGAGAGTTGTGTGAAACATGGAAAATACAACTAACACCAACTGCTTTCGCAACTGTTAGTCATGTGAAGTAGTAAGCTCTCTCTCTCTCTTCACCGACTATAATCAAGGTCCTAATAAAATATTCCTGGAAGGGCATATTCTATCAGTATATATAGAAATTCTGCCAGTTTGCTTAAGAAGTTTAGACACAGAGATCAATGTGCAGTTAAAATCAGTCATATAAAGCATGTCATTAAGAGTATAATCTTCACAGAAAGGTAATGTGCCAATGTGTGTTGCATGTGAATGGCGTCCATTAGGAAAGGTTACTGTCGATGAAACAATGGATTGAACATCTCTCAAAATGGATTGATCCCCGTCATATAGTATAAGGCACATATATCAAGAATAACATTAGTGAGACATGTTTTACCAGATACACGATTTATTGTAATATGCTTATATTGTCCCTGAAGAAAAACTAATGAGGTGAGCGACTTGGTCTGAGGTTGACATTGAAGCTTTCGACGGAATAGTTACAGCATTTGCTCGAGGTTCACTAGACAGACCTCGACCAGAAAAGGAGCCAGAGTTAGTTTGTCTACCTCTACCACACGATGAGTCAATCTCCATTTGTTATTGTTGGTCAAGGTACAATTTGGGGAATCCATGAAGTAAAAAACACTCAGAAGTATGATGCCCCTTCTGGTTGCAATGGGTGGAGTAATGTGAAGCATCACGGGATCAAGAGGATGAGACAATAGCTGCAAGTACAGAAGGTGTTTCCAATTTGACACTAAAACCAATAACATTAGTGGTAATTTCATGTGAGCAAACAACACGAGAGTATAGAGAGTTGAGGTCCGATAACGGATCCTCGTTGATGATATATAAGCAGATGGAGCGAAAGCGTAAGTCATCCACTCCAAACAAAAACTTGTGTACAAGAGTATCCTCAAGATTGTGTACACGAGTATCCTCAAGATATTTATCTATATTTTGATGCAGCCTCATAAGTGCAAGTACAAATGGTCTTTAGATCCCGCAACTCCTCCCAAAGTTTCGATAAGGGACCAATGTACTCTTGGACAGATTGTCCACCTTGTTTACAGTTCGTGATCTTGTCTAGGATCAGATGTGTGCTAACACATGTCTTGATAGAGAACCTATTCTTCAAAAATTCCCAAAGCTTGAATGAATCAGGTACATGAGATAACATGGATCGAATTGCATAATTAATCGCACTACACGAAAAAATTGTATTGATATGGAATATTTCGTCACAATAACACATATTTTGTCACAATATAAAGATACTATTACGAAGACGATTTGTAAATGATTACAATAAAAAATGTCACAAATGCATATTGGTAACAAAAACGTCACAATATACTTGTGAGGATTAAATCTAGTAACAATTTTGTCACCAAATTGTTACGGAATAGAGTCACAATGATTTGTAACAAAATTGTATATAAAACGTCACAAATTATTACTAATATTCATATTTGCAATATAATTGTGACAATAGCTCATATGTGTTGTTGTGTTGACATCTTTATCAAGCCAACAATCATCGAATTTGTTGTAGTCCACAAAGTAAGATCCGGATCAGCAGATGGTTTTGGGATCAAGCCATTGATGAAACAAGCTTTTGCTTTGCTAAGAGAGAATCAGAAAGTTTTGTGGCCCACTCAGTAATCATACATCTAGGATTATCAGAAGGATAACTAGTATAAGGAGAAGTAGAAGGAGGTGTGGTAGTGAAGTGTTGAAACATAGCGTGAGGTAGAAAACAATATTTGGAAGAAGAAGAAGAAATCAGCAGAAAATTAGGTTAGTTTTGTTTACTTAAGAAAATCTTTTGAGTAAAAAATTTAGTTAGAAGAAAAGCTCCCAAACACATAAATCAAATAATCTCTTTCATCGTTTTTTTTTGTGGCACCGCCAGTGTCTCTTCTCGTCGGAGCATACCTCTTTTTCTTGTTTGTGTTCTTTTTTTATGTTTTCTCATTTTATGGGTTCTGGCCATTTGACAGACTACGCTGACAATATTCTCTGAAGCTTCCTTCTCATATCCGACTGTAAGCGGCTATGACAAAAGTTTCAGAATCAATTTGCAAGCAGTTCAAGAGGAAGCTATGAATGCAAGTGATCAAGATAAAATGGAGACATGGCACAAACGGTTTGGTCATGTAGGCAATAGACGATTGCAACAAATGCAAGACAAAGACTTGGTAAATGGGTTACCAAAATTTAAATTCAACAATGAAGTATGTGAGATATGTAATCTTGGAAAGAAATCACGGAAAAGCTTTCCAAATGGATCTCAAACAAAAACAAAAGAAAATCTTGAGATTGTGTCTACGGATGTGTGCAAACCTATGCAACACAAATCCCTCGATAGTAGCCGGTACTTTCTATTATTTTTAGATGATTACACTCACATGTGTTGGTATATTTTTTGACACAAAAATCAGAAACCTTCTTAACATTTAAGAAGTTCAAGGTCGTTATAGAAAAGCAATCTGGTTGTGTTATCAAGACATTATGATCAGACAGTGGTGGTGAATTTACTTCACAAGAATTCAACAAATTTTGTGAAGAAGAAGGCATCAATAGGCAAGTTACTTTTCCTTACTCTCCACAACAAAATGGTGCAGCGGAAAGGAAGAATAGATCTTTGGTGGAAATGACAAGATCAATTATTGTTGAGCAAGGTTTACTGTTTAAGTTATGGGCAGAAGCGATATATACATCGGCTTACATTCAAAACCGCCTTCCATCAAAGGCAACTGAAGATGATTTGATGCCTATAGAGAAGTGGTATGGACACAAGCCATACGTGTCTATTTTGAAGATATTTGGTAGCTTATGCTATGTACATATAACGGATCAGAAGAGAAGGAAGTTAGAGGCTAAGGCAAAACCTGAAATCTTCATTGGCTATAACAATCAGTCAAAAGGCTATAGAATGTTTATCTTGGAAAATGAGAAGGATGAGATATCAAGAGATGTTGAGTTTGATGAAAATAAGAAGTGGGATTGGAACAAGCAAGAAGAAGTAAAGAAGATATTTTCCTTACCAATCAACGATCAACAACCATCACAAGATCAAGCTGGAAATACTTCCAATCAAATTTTGGTTCAAGAAGATGATCATGATAACTATGAAATTGGAATTGATGAAAGAGAGATATCCGAGGATCATTTATTATTATTAAGCCCTATGTTTAGGTTTGCTTCTTATGGAAGCATTTAAATCTAAATATTCCCTCCTAGTGGAAAAGTTTATGTCACGAATTTACGCCATTATGTCACAAAACCTTTGGTTAAAAGAGCTCCAACTTTGGTTTGATTGATCTATATGGTGACAAAACTAAGAAAAATTCAAGAATTTTCCAAGAACCAAGAATGCATCTCCAACTATTATCCAAAAAGTTTAGTGTGTTTTAAGTTTTTCCACCTAGATGTATTTTATGTTTTGGTATATATTGGTTATATTGCCTTACAAAAATTGAGCCTTTACTAGTCGCCTAAGTTCGAGTTGCCCTAGAAGCAGGTAGCCGCCTCTTGTGAAGAAACAACCCACATAGCACCACATTTTGACCCAAGGATGACTCTGGCATGTAGACCACCGACAAATGTTCAGGAGGCGTCACCAGAAAACCTCATGCTCCGCTTTTCTCTATACCTAATCCAATTGCTTGTTCTCTTCTGTTACTTGATCTCCATCTCCCAAAATTTAACCTCAGAGGGATTGCATCAAATGATTTTGTTCGCCAGAAAGAGCCATCTCGATCTTCATTTTCAAGAAGCTCTGACGCCGACAAGACCCAAATATACTAGTCTCGAACTTTTATCCACAATTAATCTCTCTTCATGAGCAGTGGAAGCTTCGGAGGCTGACTCTCCAAGATTAGAAGTGGCTGATGAGAAATCAGGAACCTATGCTCGCTGATGATGATGGAAGCATGTATTGGTGATAGGATATATAAGTTGGTTTACTTATTTGTTGATAGAGTTTGTTAGGATATTTCTAGTTGATTTATTCTTATCTTGTAATCCTTTACTCTGCATATACTCTTGAAGAGTCAATCAATGAAACTAAGAAAATTGAATACCTAATTCTACATAGTATCAGAGCCCATCTAGGGAAAATTTTCATACAAAATTATTATTATTATTTTTTTCATATGGCCGACGACAGTGTTGTCCCAAAACCGGTGGTGGCTGTGTCACCATATGTGTTATCAATTTCTGATAATCCAGGAGCTTTGATCTCTCACATTCAGTTGAATGGGGAAACCTACAATGAATAGTCAACAGAGATGATTAATACTCTGCAGGCTAAACGAAAACTAGGTTTTGTTACTAGGATACACAAGAAACAAGCCATGGATCCACCCGAGTTTGAGGATTGGCAGAAAGTGAATTCTATGATCGTGGGTTGGCTAAGAGCATCAATTGAACCTAGGGTTAAGTCTATTGTCATCTTTATCTCTGATGCACATCAACTGTGGACATAGCTCAAAGAAGGTTTCTCTGTTAATAACACAATTCGAGTGCATCAAATCAAAACACAGTTGGCTTCTTGTCATCAGAATGGTTTTTTTGTCCTTGAGTATTACGGGAAGCTTTGCAATATGTGGTAGGACCTACATACTTATCGTCTTTTACCTTCATGTACATGTGGTACATCGAAGCAAATCTCCTCTGAAAGGGAGGAAGAAAAACTGCATCAATTTTTCATGAGATTAAATGATGCTCGCTATGGTTCTCCGTTTACGAATATTCTCAGATTAGATCATTTGCCTTCACTTGGTGAAGCATATTCTCATGTAGTTCGTGAGGAACAGAGACTGCTCTCATCTTTAGAGCGCGAACAACAAAGTGCAGTTGGTTTTCTCTCTTGTGGAAACTTTCAGGAAAAATCTAGTTTGGATAGTTGTTCTGGAAATTCTTCGGACTTGTCGATATTAAAGAAGAAGCAGTTGACTTGTTCCAATTGCGGTCGTAGTGGACATGAGAAACCAGGTTGTTGGCATATAGTAGGTTTTCCAGATTGGTTGATCGAGAGGGGTGGAAAAAACGATCGTGGCAAAGGTAGTGGACGTGGTAATGGCCGCGGGTCCGGAAAGGAGAAGACACCAATGGTTGCTGCACACGCTACGAGTTCAAACTCATCGACATTTCCAGAGCTAACCCCTGATCAATGGCGGATGTTGCAACAACTACTCACGACTAAGCCTGCTCCTCCGTCTCAGGATAAGTTGTCCGGTAAGCACTCTCTCGGTGATGTCATTATGAATATTGGAGCATCATATCACATGACCGGGAATCTCACACTCTTGTGTGATTAGCAACAAATAGCTCCATGTGTTGTTGGCTTCGCGTATGGTAGCAAAACATTTGAGGTAAACGTTGGAAGTTTTCCACTCTCAAACTCTATAATGTTGTCTAAAGTGTTATATGTTCCATCGTTGAATTGCACTCTTGTATATGTTTCTAAGTTGTTAAAACAGACACGTTGTGTGGCCATGTTTACTAATGCCATTTGTGTATTGCACGACCGTTTCACGAGGACCCTAATTGGAGCCGAGGAAGAACGTGATGGGGTATACTACTTTACACGCGATCAGGTTGCATTCTGCGATTTCAAGTACTTTTGACTCTGCTGTTTGGCATCAGAGACTTGGTCATGCTTCCTTTTTGGCACTTTCACACTTACCGTTGTTTTCTAGTTCGTCTCCTTTTAATTCTAACTCTTGTGACATTTGTTTGCGGGCAAAGCAAACAAGGGAGGTATTTTTAGAAAGTTATAATAAAGCAATTGAATCATTTTCTTTAATTCATTGTGATGTGTGGGGTCCTTATCAGACAACAAGCTCTAGTGGAGCATTTTATTTTTTTACTATAGTTGATGATTACTCACGTGCAGTATGGATATACTTGTTGTTAGCAAAATTGGAGGTTAAACAAGTTCTCCAAGATTTCATCGTCTATGCTCAAAAACAATTTTGTAAGACAGTAAAAATCGTTCGCAGTGATAATGGTTTGGAGTTCATGAGAATGGTTTTGTTCACCAGACTTCATGTGTTTACACGCCACAAAAAAATGGTCGTGTAGAACGAAAGCATCGTCACATTTTAAATGTGGCGAGAGCACTACTTTTTCAAGCTTCTTTGCCGATTAGTTTTTGGGGAAAAGCTGATCTAACCGCAGCTCACTTGATTAATATGACTCCATATTTGGTCCTTAAAGGTTTGTCGCCTTATGAGTTATTGTATAGTGCTAAACCCGATTACACGAGGCTTCGGGTGTTTGGTTCCGAATGTTTTGCTCATCAGATCTCGCGTGATCTAGACAAGTTTAGTGAGCAAAGCAGGCATTGCATCTTTGTTGGGTACCCTTTTGGACAAAAAGGTTGGAAGTTGTTTGATATTGATACAAACAAGTTCTTTGTTTCAAGGGATGTTGTGTTTAGGGAGGATGTGTTTCCTTTTTCTACTGCAAGGTCTTCTGCTCCGGTTCCTTTGGACACAGTTAGTACACCCATGGATTCAGATTGAGTTTCATCTGATGGACTTCAGGGCTCGATAACCTCACCTTGAACTTTTCATGACAGAGGGAGCATGATGAATACACCTTCTTCGGATGGCGTTGAGTTACCAGTCGTGGACAGCAACTCTGATACTTTGCCACCTGTTGGTGATTTGTCGCAGACTTCATCAACTGTGGATTCGTCAGCCGAAGACAACACTTTGTCTTGTGTCTCTGCGACAGAACCTCCACGTTGAAGTTCTCGATCAACAAAGCCATCAGTTAAATTACAATATTATGTTCAGTACAGTGCAAAGTGTAAAGTAGATATCCCTGATTCTCAACTGGTTTCTTCAATTCCTTTAACGGTCCAAGATACTACTTTTTATCCCTTGACATATTATATTTCCGATGCAAAATTTTCTGTGAATCATTGGGCATATTTGGTGGTGATATCCGAAGTAAGGATCCAAAACACTTTGCTGAGGCTGTTAAGATCGATGTCTGGAATAAGGCAATGACTAAGGAAATTGTTGCTCTTGAAGATCATCATACTTGGGAGATTTGTGAGTTACCTCAAGGACGTGTGTCACTTGGTTCTCAATGGGTATATAAAACCAAATACAATGCTGATAGTACCGTGGAACGTCATAAGGCTCGTTTAGTCGTTATAGGAAATGATCAAGTTGAAGGTGAAGACTACTCAGAGACGTTTGCACCTATCGTCAAAATGACAATTGTCCGATCTCTTTTGCGTCTTGTTGCAGCTCGTGATTGGGATGTTTTTCAGATGGATGTAAACAACGCTTTTCTTCATGGTGATCTTGACGAAGAAGTATTCATGAAACACCAAGCTTTTGTCACTCTCATCCTAACAAAGCTTGTCATTTACGCAAGTCTCTGTATGGTCTTAAGCAAGCTCCACGTTGTTGGTTCAAGAAGTTGTTTAATGCTTTGCTTAAATTTGGTTTTACTAAATCTTACGATGACTATTCCTTTTTCTACTTACACTAAAAACGGAATGGAGATTTGAGTTCTAGTTTACGTTGATGATTTGTTGATATGTGGCAGTGACAGTCGTATGGTGGAAGGCTTCAAAAATTATCTTAGCAAGTGTTTTTCGATGAAAGATCTGGGGAAGTTGAAGTACTTTCTCGAAATTGAGGTAGGTCGTGGTTTGGATGGAATATATCTAACCAAACGTAAGTACACCTTAGATATTATCTCGAGCAGTGGTTCCTTAGGATGCAAACTAGTGGCAACACCACTGGAGCAAAACCATCGTTTAGAAAGTGATGATGGTCCTCTCATGTCTGATCCGACAAAGTATCGTCGGTTGGTTGGTCGTCTTATATACTTTTTGAACATGAGACCAGATTTATGTTACTCTGTTCATGTCTTGTCTCAATTCATGCAGTCTCCTCATGAAGCTCATTGGGAAGCTGCTCAGCGGGTAGTTCGTTACTTGAAGGGTTCTCTAGGTGCGGGTATCTTGTTAAGTTCAGATAAGGACTTGTCGCTCTCTGTGTATTGTGATTCAGATTGGGCAGCATGTCCTTTGACCAGGCGGTCCCTTAGTGCTTATGTTGTTCAACTTGGGAATTCAGAGGTATCATGGAAAACCAAGAAGCAAGACACAATTTCACATTCTTCTACTGCAGCAGAGTATAGTTCTATGGCGGCTGCTTTGGGGAAAATCAAATGGTTTCGAGGCTTGTTGAAAGAATTGGGTATTGAACATGCTGCGCCGGTTACATTGTTTTGTGATAGTAAAGTGGATGGCAAATTATACGGCGTAAGTTACGTGCTAAATTTACAACTAACTTACAACATATTGTTTACATCTAATTACAGCCGAAATGTGTTACAACATATTAAAGTTGAAAACATTTACAACTAACTAAAGAAGAAAATGGTACAATTATTTAAAAATAAAATTGTTTACAAATACTTAATAACGAATATTTTACAACAAATTAGGGACCATTTTTTTAATTCTTGCCAACGATTTAGGGACTAGTATTTTTTATTTTTTTAATTTAAATTATTAAATTAAATTTTTCTATTTAAATAAAATTATGAAATGAATAAATTAGAATTATAATATAAAATTAAAATATAAAATTAAACTGTTTTTACAAAATTTAATTATAAATTACAAAAAAAATTAACAGAGTAATTTGTTGAACATGTCCGAACTATGGTTGTCCTGATCTTCAGTCACTCACTCATTCAAATCGACCTCTACATTCTCCGTAGACCTAATCCCGAGGTTCCGACGTCTAATCTCCAAAGCCGCAGTTGCATGAGGATTGCCCGCAAGCAAAATATCCATCATGGACTCCATGGCTGCGAATTTCTGATCCGTCGTTTGCTTTAGCGAAGCAATTTTGGCACGAGATTCCTGCAACTAACTACAAAGTGAGTTTTTGCCTATCCAGTTAGACGTGACTCTCTGGACATCTTGGACGGATCCTATGCCAATAATCCGTCCTTTTTTGTCGGAGCAATCTACAAAAAAGTTTTGTCACAAAATAATAATTATTTAAGTACATTATTTAATTTAATACCTACTTATAAATCACGTTGATTTCAGGAGCACTCAATTCGACAGGAGTACCGTTGAAGGAATCCTGGGAAAGCTGGGTTTGACGCTCCTGAATCGCAGCTTCAACCTGGCTGTATAGCAGCTCACACCATGGATCAACGAAGACGCCAAATTTCTTCTTATGCGTTGCGGCATACAATTCTGGAAGCGTAGGAAAATTAAATTAAATAGTAATTTATGTTAATAAATATTGAAAAATGAAAATTTAATTTTTTAGAAACTTACTATTTGTATTGCAACTTCGCCGAAAGGCATCTGGCCCGCAATGTGCGGCATTGCGACTGGTAAGCCATCAAGACCAATCGTCTTCCAGGAGGCGGAACACTGAGCAGCTCTCCTCACTGCTACATGGTCTACCCAGTAACTCTTCAGTCCTCCCCAACACGCGTTGGTCATGAATGTGGGTTTCCCGACATCTCCCTTCACCTCCCACTCGGTTTTCCAGTCCGAGACTGTGTTACAAAGCCGCTTCAGTGCTTTGCGGTAGAACTCATGGCGGACAGTCTCGTTGATAGAGACGTCCCAATTCCAATGTTGCTAGTAGAAAAAGAAATTAATTAGTATTTATTAGATATTAGTTAATATGTTGAATAAAAAAATATTTTATGTTAAAAAAAAAATTACCGCGAAAACCTTGAACCACGTCATGCGAATGTAGTGTGGTGTTGATTTCCAATTTGGATTCGCCTCCACGAAGTAGCTTTTGATGCATTCAGTGATGCTTCGTCCCACCTTGCTATCAACACCGAACCTGAAATTTTTTTAATAGATATTATTAGTTATTAAACTTCAAATACTTAAATTAAATATGTAAATCTAATTATTTAATATATAAATTAGAACGTACCAATAGATTCCAGTTGGACGATCGATGTGTAGATGCGGCAAATTCTCGCGGTTTGGAGTCACAAGAATATCATCGACCCGATACTGCGCATAAGGTGCATCCGGCAGCACCAAAAGGTCTGGATGGACCGCCGCATTCGTCGGTGGAGGTTCTACGACAAGTTCTGGTGTCGGGGAAGTATGCGGTGGTGTATGACTTTGATGTTGGGATTGTGACTGTGTCTCTGGCACAGCCGAGGAAGTAGAAGATGATGCGATGTCGTGCACCATGTCACTATAATGGACACCGCGTGTATGCTTACGGGGTGCCATATTTGGTAGTACGTACAAAAGAATTTTCTGTATTAGAAATTGGATCGTATACTACTAAATAATTTATAAATCCTAAATTCTAAATTCTAAATTTCGTACCTACTACATAATTTCTAAACAACCTATATATATATATATATGTTCTAAATCCTATATTTGCATAAAAATGTAGAGAGAAGGGAGACAGGAATACCTTAGAGAGAGAATGAGGATTGGTGAATGATGAAATGATGTTGCAAAATTGGTGTTGTATATATAGGGAATACGTGGAGTTGTAAAAGTGTTGGGAATTCAATTTTGGTCAAAAAAGAGTTGTAAAGGTAGGGTCGAATTTACAACGTAATCGATGTAAAGAGGTTGGAAAAGGTGGGTTCAACGTACCGTAACGGTACAATGCATGTGGTTTCTATATAACGTCGTAACGACGTTGGGCTAAGAAAACGTCGTAAAGACGTTGGCCCATAACACCGCACATTATAAGAGTTATATATATATATATATGTTTATATCCATTACTATATTATGTTCAACAAATACCTGCAAGTTCTTCATGTACATTTTTTGGAAGTAACTCCGCCAAAGCAAAGGGTAGTAGTTGCATGAACACATGAGAATCATGACTTTTCATCCCTGTAAACTTTTTCCCTTTCTCAACACATCTTGAGAGATTCGAAACATAACCATCAGGAAACTTCACCTCTGATGACACCCAATTGAATAACGTCTTTTTCGCCTCAGATGACAACCTAAATATCGGAACTGGAATTTTGCCGTCACTTTTGATATGCAACTCACTCCTTGAACAAACAGCTGGTAAGTCTAAACGTGAATTCCTGTTATCCTTTGTCCTACCAGCCACGTTCAAAATTGTATGCATGATATTCACAAAAAAATTCTTCTCGATGTGCATCACATCCAAATTGTGAATAAACAAATCTTTCCAATATGGCAAATCCCAAAATATACTCTTCTTATGCCAGTTATGATGTCGTCCGTAATAATCCAGCATATTATTAGGAACGTGCCAATTACCTCCTCGAGGAACAGTTGCTAAAGCCCCGTAATAATCCATATTTGCTTCAATTTCCTCTCCTGAAAGATACAATGGTGGGGGATCCTTTACCTTAACTTTACTCCTGAACAGAGTCGTGTTCCGTCGGTAAGGATGGTTAATTGGAAGAAATCGACGATGACAACAAACCAAGACGTTTTCCTACCAAGCTTCAGTTGGAATGCATCTGTCCTCCCAAGGCAATATGAGCAAGCCAATCTCCCATATGTTGTCAAAAGAGATAACATTCCGTAAGCAGGGAAGTCACTTATTGTCTACATAAGCACCGCCTTCATCATAAATTTTTTTTTTCCATAACTGTTTCAGCTCATGAATCAGAGGTTGCAAAAACACGTCAAGAGACCGTTTCGGATTATTAGGACCAGAAACAAGTATACTTAGGAATAAAAATTATTTTCCATGCACATTCCTGGAGGAAGGTTATAAGGTGTAAGGATTATTGGCCACAAAGAATATTGTCTACCAGACATTCCAAACGGACTAAAACCATCGGTGCATAGAGCAAGATAAACATTCCTAATATTCCTAGATAAATCTTTGTGTACCGTATTAAAATGTTTCCACGCCTTTGCATCTGAATGATGATTAATCTCTCCTTCCGTCTGTGAATGCTCTGCATGTCATCTCATCGCAGCTGCTGTCCTCTCCGACTGATATAGCCTCTTCAATCTATCAGTTACTGGCAAATACCACATCCGTTAATATAAAACCTTCTTACGCCCACTCCCTTGTGCCTTATATCTTGCCTTCTTACAGAACCAACATTCTTGTAACACATCATCATCTTTCCAATAGATCATACAATTATCTATACAAACATCAATGGTTTCGCACGGCAACCCAAGACTATAGACCAATTTCTGCGTCTCATAATATGATTCAACATACACATTGTCTTCTGACAAATACTCTTTGAGCAAGTCAGTCCACATATTCATGCATGACTGAGATGAATTACATTCTGTTTTAATATTCATCATCCTAGCTGCCAATGGTAATTTAGACAGACCTTCTCTACATCCCTCGTAAAGAGGCTGGTTTTCAGCATCTAGCATGTCATAAAACCTTTTTGCATCTAAACTGGATGTCTCAGCAACTATAGGTTGATCAGTATTAGTTTCATGAAATGCATCTGTGACCATTTCATGCATCCTATCATGCTCTACAACCCCATGAATCTCGTTCTGATAACCAACATCATGCAAATTACTTGATTCACCTATATTAGCATCAACATTCTTAAAATTACTACTAGTTGCTTCATCATTCCCATGACCGCTATCACCTTCCCCATGGTGAAACCAAATGTAATAATACGGTGTAAACCCACTATCTAATAGATGATTCCAAACAGTTCCTACTCGGGCGAATTTCGTATTTTTGCATTTCCGACAAGGACAAAACATCTTACTCGATTCAAACGTGATTTCGGTTTGACTAGCCTAGTGCATGAATATTTCTGCCCCGTTCATAAACTCCTTTTTCACGATTCCGGCAGCATCTCTATGCATATACATCCACTTCCATTGCTCGAATATATATCCACCAAAAGACATTTTTTGAATTTTTTCCCAAAACCGTTTTTTTTTCTTCTCTACCACATTTTTGTTTTGTTTTTTGATGTTGTGATTAATGAAGAGAGGCTTACTCCTTATATAGGAAAAAAATTAAGGATGATTTTACATCTTCTCGCAAATTACGAGTAATTTACAACACATGTACCTAAGCATAAATATCTAATTTGAAATTACGTCCTTAAATAGTTTTAAACTATTTAGTCGTAAAAGAGTTGCAAAGTAGAGACGTTTTAACAACGCCTCTACAATATAATTTAGAATTTTATTTAAACCTTTTACGTAACAAGAAAAACGTGTTTACCTACTTTGACATTTGATTTTAATTCAATGTAAAATATAAAGGTCGTAAAAGAGTTGCAATTTATGGACAAATTAACAACGAATTTTTTTAGAAATGGGAAAGCGTTGTAAAAAAGTCGCAAAATACCAACTTGTTTACAACGAAAATTTTTGTTGTCTCTTTACAACTCCTTTACGACGAAATCTCAAAACGTCGTAAAGGAGTTGCAAATACCTCCCAATTTTACAACGTCCCAAAAACGTTGTAAAATTGGTCTCTAGACTAATGTTCTTGTAGTATTTGTTGATAGAGTTTGTTAGAATATTTCTAGTTGATTCATTCTTATCTTGTAACCTTATATACTATTGAAGAGTCAATCAATGAAACTAAAAAAGTTAAATATCTAATTCTACATGAAAAAGCAAAGATCTTCAACTCACAATGGCGAGTTTAAGGCAAAACAGCCCAACAAAATTGGAGAAAAGAACCAGAATTAAGTTCCGGAGTTTATTACCGGCAAGAAGCCAAACCGCTATACACGACAGAGAAGACTCGCCGTAAAAGTAAGAAACGATGAAAGCAACGGGGCTAAAGGAGCCATAGTGATCAGAAAATTAAGAGATGGAAAGTTCGAGAGAAAACGAAAGTTTAGAAAGAGAAAGTGAAGAGAGAGCATGTATTAACTGTTTATTATTCATGCTGTTGTAAACATATATTATTAATGAATTCATGCAGCTGTCTGAAAGAAGAAGAAAAAAAAACATTTTGTTTGCAAAAAAATAATAGTAAAACGGTCCAACACATTAGTTTTATAATTTTATCTTTATCTTAGAAACATGTAAAACAATTCTACCAAATTAAACATAACACTTAAGACGTAATGAATTTATTTTTAGAAAGAAATACTAAAATCATCTCATGTAATTATTAAAATATTTTTATGTGATCTTTTATATAGAGGCAAGTGTAGAAAAATCATAATTTTTTTGTGATTATGTAATTACAAATTTGCCATGATTTTTCTTTTGAAATTTAAATTTTGTTTGGAATACAAATTTTTTATTAAATATATTTTTCAAAAATCTAAACTTAATTAAACCTACAAAACATGATAATTAAACTTACAAAACATGAAAACTAAACCTACAAAACTAAATATACATTAAGGTTATTTTTAATAGTTTCTCAATCTACAAAAATACATAACTAAACATACAATACTAATATATATATATATATACATGACTAAGTATAACTCAACATACAATACCAATGTTTTAAGACATATGAAAAACCTATAATAAAAACCTTAAAACCTACACACCGTAAATTTTAATTGATAACGCGAAATAAAGTAAGTGACAACAGATGCAAATTCAAACATATATATATATATATGTATCTTGGGAATAAACTTACAATAAACAGTGATATCTTACAATGATAAACGTACAATAAAATAGAAAACAAATCTACAATAAAAGAGAACTAAGTCGACAACGAAGAAATTCACAAACGTAAAAAACAATTGTATCTAAACTTCAACGCGACAAAAACCTACGAAGAAACACACGACATAAACTTACAATGAAGCACACGGCAAAAATCTACAACAAATAAAACAAAAATCCACAAACAAAAGAATTATGTTGAGAAAGAATAAACAATAAACCTACAATACCTAAGAGATAAACCTACAATACTAAAGAATATCTTGCAAAATAAAACCTACAACAAATGAATAACAAACCTACATTAAAGAAAAATTAAATCGATAACGAAGAAGAACACAAACTTACAAAGCAAATATGTTTAAAGTTCCAAACGACAAATGTAAAATAAACCTACAAAAAATGATTTAAATATCTACAACAACAAAATATTAAACTGATAGAGCACGTAAAAAACTTATATAACAACAAAATTTCCGTAAGTTTGCTTTTTGCTGAGGTTGAACCCTCATTCATGGCAGTTTTGTAATATCTTTTTTTCGATCAAAAAAATAAAAATAAAATTGTATTATTAAAGAATAAAAGGTTTTATTACCACAGGTCACTACAGAACACACTTCAAGCTTTGTCCTTAATTACCAATAGTCTTTACAGCTGCAACCCCCGTTTTTAATATGGTGGAATCTCTTTGCATCTCTCATGATCACTTCTCTTCCAGCTATATCTGCCATAATCTTCAATGCGTTATGACAATCATTACAAACCCGAAGGTTTTTCATCACAGTGAATGATTTACGAGGTGCAGTGTTGAGAACCGCACGAGCAAACGCTATTCTCTCGCTATGACCAAGAAGGGCCGTCTCTTTACTCTCTTGGTCTATATCATGCAGAACAGGTTTTGTATCAGCAACATAGCCCAATTCTACCATATGCTTCCTTAACTTTCTCAATAAGTCGAAAAGTTCATCATTCTCAGGAAGATTGGTATCTCCTGCCCTAAATTCATGCATCCTATTTTTGATTCCATGAAGAGCTTTAACTCCTGAAACTTTCTTGAGACTCTCTTTTGCAATATCTGCTTCCTTGACTGGTAAAAGTCCCTCCCTAGATTTTTTGTTCAACCGTGTAGGATCTAACTGATCAACATACTCAGC
>JAKUCM010000032.1:0-18201 GCA_023374145.1 Lepidium sativum | reverse complement strand
AAGAGAGAGAGCTATATAAGAATTGCTCCATGGATCTCATCGGAAATGTTTGATGCTTTTTGGGGCTTCTTTGGCGACTGTAAAGTCACCAGATGAATTACCGAGTAGATAGATATTATCAGATGCGGGTATTGTTTTGGGGCAATACGACTTAACCCCCTCGTACTCACCTGAGGGCACCATAGCATATTAGGAAGAAGCGGGGACATACTAGATGTAAACACGTCCTTTTGTTGTGGGAAACTATCGCTTTTCAATCAATACATATTTGAGTATATTGATCACGAATGCTAAAGCTATGGGAGCGAACCTAGTCAGAGAAGGCTAGGATAGCGCCTCTCATATGGGTAGCAAGAGGGCGCTTATGTCCAGACTTTGTGGCATTATGGGGAAGGGCCCAACCTTTTATGTCTGGTCAAAGGTTGTTGGAGCTTTCATTGTTGGCATCTCTCACTGGGCTCTTGCCATTTCCCAAGTCGATGCTTTAATGTCATGACAAGCAACATTGTCGAGTCCTTAAATTTCTTCATAGTGAAAGCAACATATTTTTATGTATATATTATTGTTTTGATTTTATTAAATAGAAAAGGTTGTTGTTTAAATTGTCTAATCACTATCTAAACCGCCTACAATTACATTCGGGCAATATTGTTCTAGCATGATTGCTAGAACACTAGGTGATATACCTATATTATACATGTTATAATATCCTACAAAAATATGCATATATTTTTCGGCGATAACAGATTTGTCTAGATTCTATATAAATGTTGTGGCATTCGATTAAATATGGATGTTTAAAATGCAGATATTAAGCAACTCAATATACAAGAGTGTGGAGCATAGAGTGATAGTGAATTCAGAGAAAGAAAGAGTATCACTTGCATTCTTCTACAATCCAAAAAGTGACATTCCAATCCAACCATTGGAAGAACTTGTATCCACTCATAATCCTCCTTTATATCCTCCTATGACCTTTGATCAATATAGACTCTTTATCAGAACTCAAGGTCCCAAAGGCAAATCTCATGTTGAATCTCTTTTTTCTCCTCGTTGATTGTTTCTTTCTTCTATATCGCATCCATGAAATTACATCTGACTTCTATATCCGTACAATCTTTTTTTTTACCAAACATGATTTATCGTCAAGCAAATAACTATATTGAATTATAGAGATACTTTTATACAATTATATCTTTTTATATTGTCTCTATATGTATTACATGTTAAAGATCTACTATTTTCCTATCAACATAAATTTATTTAGTAATAAATAAAGATGAGTTGTCTGCATACGAAAAATCACGAACAAGTTTTCTAATATGACGAGTCAGAGAATCAGTTTTCAGGATATTAAAATACAGAGAATAAACTCTTAAATCTTATGAAATCATCTATGTGGAAAACTCCATTTTTCTGGATTCACCGCCATTTTCATGATTTCTGAACTATTAGAACTCTATTCTAATGATGTGCATCTAAATCATGCATTTCATTATCCAAAACAATGTTTTAATCTCCGTATATAGGATGACTTGATTCTTCTAATTCCACGTATTCTTATACATGCTTTTATTATTTTGAAACTAATATTTTTATATGCATTATACGTTAATTAATAAGAAAAACGTTTATTCTATTATAATATGGTGTCGTCATGTTTGAAAAATGTGGTACTGCTTGATAGTGATCATGGTACAGCTAATTTATAAAATAATACAATTACAAAATTATTGAAAGCTATAGTTACGTGATATAATGGACAAGACAATTGGTGCTTAATCAAGTAATTTAACTTGAGATTAATTTGTGTGACAATATAATAAATTGGTTACGAACTGGTCTTTATAGAACATTGAATGTGGTGGCTTTAGACATGAGTCATGTCACAAACTAAATGCTTTGTATTTAATAAGAAGACTAATATGAGATTCCACTAGATCATATAATAATAACAAGCCACGTCTGGTTTATTGTGTGCCTCTCATTTCCAATTTGGTATTCTTTGGACTAATCATTATCCAAATATGTCAAAGGTTTGAAACTATAAGAAGACTATATTTTATCTATTCTTTGTCTAAAGAGTAAGAATGTGTACTGAATTAAGGTACAATAATAATCATTTGTTACTTTCAAGTGGTGTTTTGGCCCAAAAGTGTCGAGTTGCTCCATTTTTTTATAGCATATTATATTATTTTAAAAATTAAATTATGAGAAAATGCAACTTGCATATTTCTTCACAGTATGGATGGTTGAGTCTTTTATCGACCATAATAAATTGTAATGTGTTTCTTTTCGTCTACGATATACTGAAAAGTATAAAGAAAATATATACCATTATATATACCTTCAATTTAATATTAAAATCTACTATTTTCATCTCCACTAATAATTTTGATTCCGATTAATTGCATAATCGTCTAATGACAAAATCTAATACGATTTTGTCAATCAAAATAACATGCATAATAGCTTGTGATTCCAAAAATTTATTTCTTTTCCTAAACATTTACAAAAAAAACTCCATTAGACAAACAAGCAAGTTTTTGTTGCATATTTGCCTAAACAATAAAAATGAAATGAAATAATATTTAGTTGTTTTTAAAATTATTTCCATTTACCAAAAAGTGGTTTTGTTGGCTTGTCCTAACATTTAGCTTGACACTAAGTGATGAGTTCGAATTCCACTTTTCTTCAGTTGAAACATTTAGACTATAAATCAGACATATTGATTTATTAATTAATTGTTTGACAAAAAATCAACAATTTAATAAAATAATATTTGGAAAAAATCAAGTATTAATATATATATATACATTATATTATTAGTTTCTTATATAAAAAATTATAATATAATAAAATATATTGATAAATTAATGATTGTGTGTTAAATAATATTATGCTTATCCAATCATTATATAATTCTGCAATAACTCATTATGCAATTTTAATTTAATTTATGCTATTATGCAATTATGTAAAATTACTAATCAGAGCATTTGATATTTATAACTATTTTAAAGCGTATGAATGAATTTGGTCAAATGTTTAGTGTTTTATTCTATAGTTTTACTCATCAGAATTGGATTCTAGATGACACGTGAATCAGTTTGACAGTATTTTCTTTTGTATAACAACAAAACTCGATTCATATCTTAGACTTATACTTAAGATTCGTAAAGTTAAGTGAGACATTTGATCCTAAATTAAAATATATTGGTCTGATAAAATTTAGAATTTTAGCTATTGATCCAGATTTATTATTGACTTTAACAACTATTTCAAAACATAAATTCATATAATTAATTTTGGTTTTGGCCATTGGGTGACATCCATCGGTTATGAAGATCAACCTTACAAAAAAAACTATTAGCTTAAAAGTGACACATAAACGATGAAAGTTAGAGTCGGTACATATACAAATACTTGGGCATATTTAATCAAAAGTTACCAGCTGATGTTTTTCTGACTCTATCCTAGTGATCTAACACCAAATAGTTTTCCTAAAAAGGTTGATATATTGACGAAAAGCAGAAAGATAGTTCACTCTTATTGTCTTCCTTTCTTAGTAGAGCAAGATGGGCATTTGTATTGTTGAATGCTCTCTGCTTTGGTTGGCGTTATCTTCACACACTTCCCATGATACCAAAGTTCACACACATCACAACATATCCAGAACTCGTTGTTTGTGTAGTCTCCTCCACAGCTTCCACAGAGTGTATCTCCATGCTCGTCTTCTTCATCTTCATAGTTCTCTTCCATTAATTTCGGTGTGCTGTTCGTTTGCCCTTCACTTGATCTCTGTAACAATTTAATAACAGCAAAGCCCAATAATTTATTAATAATGAAGGAAGATTGATAAACCCTTCTCTGTCTTTAACTGGAAAAGCCTAGATTGGAACTGTAAGGAATAGTAGAGACTTCATTGTGATACCTTCACGCCATTTCTGGATTTGCTTCCAAGAGACATGTCTTTGATGGGTTTCCTACCGGTTACTACTTCAAACAGAGTTGGGAGATCGTTCATCAGACTAAACAGACGTTTCCTGCTCAATGAACCGAGCATACAATATAAGTTCATAGACCAAGCAGCATGTCACTCAGAACACCATCATACAAGTTCTTATGCAATAATGGTATATGTAAATTTACAACTTAGTTTCCAGCGTAAACAGGAACTCAGAACACACAAAGAGAAATGGAGTAACCAAACATTAAAGCAAACAATGCTTTCACGTTAAGTAAGATAGTGAAATCCAAGCATGTCAACACTCCTAGAGAACATACTAGATTTAACACTAGGCCATTTTTCTCTTCTCGTTACTCTCCTGAACTTCATTAACACCACACTCTAGCACAGTAAAACCATCTTCCACTTTTTAAACAAGTCATTGAAACAAGCAACAAACAAAATGCAAACGTACCTCTCATTGCGATTAACGCGAGCACCAAAGTAAGAAGAAACAGAGAGCAACCAACAATCACTGTGGACAGCAACTAAAGAGAGCCAATCTTTACGCTGCATACCATCTCTTGCGAAATTGATTCCAAGAGCTGGCTCAGGAAGCTCCGGAGGTACTTCCTCAGCTGGAAGATTCACTTCCCATGTCCCATTTGGGTATCCATACAAACACAGATTCTCCATTTCTAGCAACACAAGACAATACCAATTAACCAAAATTTCTTCAAAAAGGGCATATTTTTCTAAAGCTCATCTATGGAAATACAAACAAAAAACCCGGAAAAGAGAGGTTTTTTTAGCTCACTAACCTGGATCGCATAAAGTGTAGAACTTCTCAACATCTACTAAACAAAGAAGCCACGAACAATGAAACGTAAATAGAAAGCTAAAACATTAGTGAGAATTTAGAGGAAAATGAGGTAGTGTCGTCGTCTACCTACGGATAGAGCTTGAAAAAAACCAGAGCGACGACCACTAAAATCTTTGAAGATCTCTTCAACGGTGCGAGGATTAGACGACTCGGAAGCCATAGATGGTGTAGGAAAGAAAGTAAAATATAAAGTTACGAGTATAAAATGGAAAGACTGTAAATTAGGTGAGTTAGAGATGGATTGAGGTCCGCATCAATGGTTTCCAAAATCTGATGCGTACGGACATGGAAGAGAGAAGAGACAAAGAGTAGTAAGTACTACCTTTCGGTTTTCGGTCTCTAATATAAATGGGCCTGGGCCATCTTACTAAAACTTGGTTAGGCTAATAATTTAAATGGGCTTGGCCCTTTATGTTTAGTGGTAACCGAAACCCAGCTTTGACAGTAGCATGTCTTCGTCAACAATTAAGAACCTTTAGGTTTCTTCGTTTATCCACTCTGTATTTGTAATTAGAGTAGGGGGAACTAAACTTCGTTAACTTGAACAACAACGACAAAACTGAGTATTGTTTCTAATCTCTTAAAGTGTGAAGCTTTTTACTTTTCGGGCTTTCGAGTAATCTCAAGTTTCCAAATTTTTCAGGTTTCTCTTTGCTCTGTTCCAAGTAAGTCGAAGCAAATTCCTTAGCAGTTTCCAAAAGTCTTTGCAAGTCTTCTACATAGCTCTACAAGTTCCAATTCTCTATGACTGAGCTTAGCTCATCGAATCATGACTCTGCCACGCACACACCGACAATTGCCATCGGTAATCCACCACCACATCTTTCTCCTAACATGAGTGTAGAAGTCATTGCCTCTGAAGCTGATGCTCCTCCGTCTCCGGCTAGAGAAATCAACAAAATCAGTAAAATTTCAGTACTGCCACTAGTTTTCCTGATTTTCTACGAGGTTTCAGGTGGTCCGTTTGGCATTGAAGACACTGTAAATGCTGCAGGACCATTATTAGCCATTGTTGGATTCATCTTCTTTCCTTTTATATGGAGTATCCCAGAAGCACTTATCACCGCTGAAATGGGAACAATGTTCCCAGAGAACGGTGGTTACGTCGTCTGGGTCTCCTCAGCAATAGGACCTTACTGGGGATTTCAACAAGGTTGGGTTAAGTGGCTAAGTGGGGTTATCGACAACGCTCTGTATCCGATTCTCTTCCTCGACTATCTCAAATCAGGAATCCCTATTCTCAGTAGTGGAATACCTCGAGCCGCTGCGATTCTTGCGTTGACTATACTCTTGACTTACTTGAATTACAGGGGTTTGACCATTGTGGGTTTTGCAGCTGTTCTTTTAGGGGTCTTCTCTATTCTGCCCTTTGTTGTGATGTCTCTCATGTCGATTCCAAAGCTCGAGCCTTCGAGATGGCTTGTGGTTAGCAAAAAGCTGGAAGGTGTTGACTGGAACTTGTATCTCAATACTCTCTTTTGGAATCTCAACTATTGGGATTCGATTAGTACACTTACAGGAGAAGTGGATAAGCCGAGTAAAACATTACCGAGGGCTCTGTCTTACGCTCTGGTTCTAGTTGTGCTCTCCTACATCTTCCCGGTTTTGACCGGGACAGGAGCTGTACCTCTTGATCAGAAGCTATGGACAGATGGGTACTTTGCTGATATTGGTAAAGTTATAGGAGGAGCTTGGTTGGGATGGTGGATTCAAGCTGCAGCTGCGACATCGAACATGGGAATGTTTTTGGCTGAAATGAGCAGTGATTCTTTCCAGCTTCTTGGAATGGCTGAGCGAGGGATGCTTCCAGAGGTCTTTGCCAAGAGATCACGCTACGGAACTCCATTGATGGGGATACTGTTCTCAGCCTCTGGTGTGATTCTCTTGTCATGGTTAAGTTTTCAAGAGATTGTGGCTGCAGAGAACTTGCTTTACTGTTTTGGAATGGTTTTAGAGTTTATTGCATTTGTGAAGTTAAGGATAAAATATCCAGCTGCTTCAAGGCCGTTTAAGATACCGGTAGGGGTTTTGGGATCGATCCTTATTTGCATCCCTCCAACCATACTGATTGGTGTCATTGTGGCGTTTTCAAACCTGAAAGTTGCAGCCGTGAGCCTTGTAGCCGTTGTGATTGGGCTTGTGTTGCAACCATGTCTGAAGCAAGTGGAGAAACGCAGATGGCTCAAGTTCTCAACAAGCTCTCATTTACCAGACCTAATGGACTAAGGACTCAATGTGGGATGCTGATGCGGTTTTTACCTTTTACCATACAGGTAATGATTATTGCTCTGGAAGAAAAAGAACTGGATTTGGAATCAGAGCTTCAAGCTTATTTAACGCGAATTCAGACGACAAACAGTTGTGTTAAGAAGAACAACAAGTACAATAGCTTTTAGACGCTATTTTGCTGTATCGAAAAAATATCAAAAAGCTAAACAACAACAGAAAAAAATGAACAAAACAAACAAACAAACTGATCATCTTTCTAAACACCTTTGTAATTTTTTCAACGATCATCGAGTAAATTAGAAAAGAAGGATAAAAAAACGTGCAAGGGCTAATTGTATTGTAATTGCGCAGTATCAGGTCAAAAGCTTGAGAAGGAAGAACTCTCGAGACGGATTAGAATCGAGGATACCTTTTAGACTTATGTCTTTGTTCTTCGAGTTCATTCATCCAATCAGAAAGCCATAAGAGTCCCTTATAACCATAGTATGAAACAGCGACTAGCATAGCCATTAACATTACCACCATGAGTACGTTCTTTGTCGTGGCAGCAAGTTTCTATAGAGAACAATCCAGAAAACCAGGTGGTGTATTAAGGAGAAGATAAGACATGAGCACAGAATTTAAAACCAGAAAAGCAACAGAAATTTACCTGCAGCCTTGTAGTCTCCTTAATGTCCTGACCCCGTTCACGCCTTTTCCTTCGCTTTGTTGCATTTTTCCCGCTAGGCTCCTCCTTCTCCTAAGATGTTTGATTAGAAGAAGGTTTTGTGAGAGTTGCTTTGCGAGTGAGATTAATTTTGAGAGATATTTATTGTTTCTGCTTACCTCAATCTCTTTGACATTGCGTTGTTGTAATACCGATTCGGTCACCTGTAATTTGCTCTTACAGTTGGAATCGCAAAGGAGGAGGCCAACACCAAACTGGTTCTTTGGTACTTCTTTAGGATTAGAGCCTGTGGCCCTATGGGCTGCTTGAACATCTTGGCATAACCACTCCTTCTTCAAGGTTAAGCACTTGCAACGAACAACCACCTTAATCCATAAAAGAATTGAGACAAGTAAGATCCCACTTGTAACAGAGACAATACCTCTAATGGATATAAACTGACAAACGGAAATCTCTGCAACACAGTAGCATCATGGAGTCTTGGAAATATTACCTTTTTCCCACACTTTTCCGGCAATAGACACTGGCCAGGATGACATATCTCCGGGCACAGATGCGTGCAGTTTGGCAATTTTCTGCAACAACAATATCCTCTAATTTCAAAAACTCTGGTATTCTAATAGGAAACCATCAATTGTGAAAATTTAACGCACTAAAGCAAAATCAGCACGTGTGTTACCTGTGACAAGGTCCACAGCATGAGCGGGCCTTCAATTGGTCTTTCTCAGACAATGTATTGTAGTAAATACACTCAAATGCATGCGCCATCGCGCCACAGTGACATGATCTCTTTACTAGAGTTTTGCAAGGTGGACAATCTTCAGGATGGCATCGTCGAGGACAGGGATGTTGGCATTTTGGTGTTCTCTCCTGTAAATTTAGTATGATAGATAAGGAAGTTTTCCTCTAACTAACTGACTCCACAGACTCACATAAAACTTTATCTTCATCAGAATAAACATGTATCTTCAATAAAAAATGCTATCAGAAACACGAGTTTAAACTCATATTTTGAAACATCAGAATCAACATGTTTTTTAAACTCATATTTTTAAACACATGTTTTAGCAAATATATTTAAAAAACATTTAAAAAATAGAAGATTCAAGTTATTTTCACATCTGGTTAGAGTGCAATCAAGATCTACAGCATAAGGAAGGGTAATCGAGTAAGTGGTGAGATATAAAACATAACCCAAGTACCTTTTGGCAGCGGAGATCACACTTTTCACAGGACTCACTTCTTTTATCCAATGATGAGCTTTTTATTTCCAAGAGATGACAAGTAAACGAACAGTAATGGTTCCCACATGGAAGAGGGTTTCCACATAAATTATCGCATGCAAATTGAGTTCTGTCAGAGCAAACCATCTAAGCCAATGAAAAAGAAGAAGCATATCAAATGTCGTAAAAAAACTATAAACCCAGATATTAAAGTCAACAATTAAAAGAGAACTGAGACTCACCATTTTCTCTGCTGCCAGGTGGTGGCCTACACAAGGCCTCCAGACACGCTCTGGACAAGAAGGGCAGGGAGAACCTGGAGTAGATTCAGGCTGAATGTTCAACATCTTTTTCGTTGGTTTAATCATAAATTCACGATTAGGTGGAGGTCTAGGTCCATGACACCTATTCCACAAGAAGCATACAAAAACCAATGTTTAGGAAAAAAATCAGAAAGTAGGAAAGATAAATAGATGAGAAAGACACCAGCATGAGAAACCTTAAATTGCACTTGTGCCCACATGGGTATGCTTCATCACAAGGGAGTCGACATGGGGGACAAGCACCATAGTGGCATTTATGTGGCTGCATAAAAACATTACATAAATTTTGCAAAATTCAAACACGAAATCAGCCACAAGAGTAATATCATACCTTTTGATTCTGCCCATGCCTGCACAGTGGGGCTATGTGACATAATTTACGGCATCTAGGAGGTTTCTGATTTGTTTCAGCGCCACAGGGTACCTGCACCACATAAACATAACACTGCAGTTTTATACAAGTTTGACATACTGTAAGACATTAGCTATCAAAGGATACAGAAAACACTAGAATTATCAAACATTCAAAGATAATATCTACAACAATAGGTAGGGATCCATCAGATATGGTTGTCAGGCCTAGACCAAACAAGGCCTCAGGATCACTTTTTCCAAAGAGATAAGGAAAGTAAATTTAAACTTATGATCTAGCTAGTTATATACGTCAGAAACATCTCCTGCTTCTACCAGTTGCCAAAATTAAGAATTTCTCTAGATTACCAATAACAATAAAGGTAACCAGACTAGATATCACAACTTAATAGAAACAAGGGATACTCACATTCAACACCAATTCTCACCTCAAATGCGTCCCACCACAAGCACATGATATTGTTACCATAATTGGACAAGGAGCACACGGACCTCTGCAATGAACACATCAACAAGTAATGTCATTCCACGTATATGAGTTGATATCTTACTACACAATGTCTTAACCAGTCAAATAATCCCAAATTTCAAACCAGACAGACAAAGAAAGTCCAAAGCAAGCTACTAAAGAACATACTGGTGACAAGGAGACTGGCATTTATGGTTCCTGCAACGGAGCTTTTTTCCACAAATCTGAAAAGTTCAAACAAACAATAAAACCAAGAAAAATAGAAGCAAGAGTCAACAATGGCTCTAGACTAGACACAAGAATGAATGGCACAGCATACCTCTGAGCATGGTGGACATTCACCATCACAACATCGACGTCTACATGCATGACGTCCACAATCTCTCACTCTCTGACATTTCCTCTCACAGGCCAACTCTTGATGGCATGGAACCTACTCTAGATTAAGTTCCCAAAATATTTCCATCAACGTTTGATTTGACTATAACGCATCACGAAGCATCAAAAAAGCTTTCTTTCACCTGTTTTTTCGTCCCTCTGCATCTGCAAGACTTAGTAACCACAATCCTGCAAGTCTCAAGGCATGGACCACGGTGGCACCTCTCTGGACACCGATGGTAGCCACAACCAAGAACTTTATCACAGGTGCCACCACATAAAGGCGCCTCAACATCACAAGACAACCCTTGGTAGAATCTCTTGCCGCAGGGACAACTCCTCTTTCCCTGATATGGGCACAATCCACATTCTCCCGAATGACATCCTCTCTCGCATACATGTTTGCCACAATTAAGCATATTCTCACAGGGAGCATCACACCTAAAGACTCTCTCGCAGCAATCCTTCTCCTCCTTAACCTTACCACAGCAGCACTTGTAAACTGCGCGCTCCCTGCACGGTGGGCACTTGCCATCATGACAAATCTCTCTACACTTATGAATATCACAGTCTAGTAATCTCTCGCAGACGTCTCCGCAAGAGAATTGCTTGTGTCCACACCGACGAACATCTTCAACACCTCCACAGAAACATTTAGCTTTCACGAGCTTAGGACAAGATGCGCAAGGTCCAGGGTGACATAAGAGCAAGCAGCAGTGACCACAATTGTTGCTCAATGGCCGCTCACACACCTCGCCACAAGAATGAGGCAAAATCCATGGATTATCCGCCGGAGGATCCTCTTCCTTTCCGCAGTAACAAAGGTACCGTCTCGGAATCTCCGATTTCTTATACGACGATCTACATTTCGGACAGTTCCAGACCGCCTCCGGTTCTGTCGCATTTGAAGACGGTCGCGTAACTGCACGTGCAGCTAGTAGATCTAAACACTGACGAGCCCATGACTGGATGCAGAAAAGGTGAAATACCGCAAAGCATAAGGAAGTGCAGGACCATGTGGGATCGGTGCGTTTGATGCGCTCCAAGCAGATAAGACACGATACAGCACCAGATGAAGATGAGGCAAGAAAGGATTGAATCTTAGCAAGATCAATTGAGGAAGGAGACGAAGAAGAGTGGCAATCGAGGTAAGCCTTGAAGATGGAGTTAGATAGATCATTGTGACGGTGCTGATGGTTCTCTGAATCGGATCCCGAATCTGAGTCCGATTCAGAAACATCGTTTTCGTTTTGTGGCGGAAGCTGTGGCGGTGATTTCCACCGGAACTCGGTAACGACGGATCCGGCCATATGATCAGTCAATTTTCTTCATATCCTCCTTAAAGACAAAGTCACGAAATTAGGGGAAGAAGAATAAGAAGTCACGTGATGTTCTCGTGGGCTTTATAATTACTAAAAGTACCGGTTCAATTGGGATTAAACCGGTTTTAATTTGGGGAAATTATTTCCAATTACTAAAAGTACCGGTTCAATTACTAAAAGATCATTTATTTCCAATATTCCCTTTTAATAATTTAATTGTTACCTTATTGTACAGATGACTTTTAGTCACATACACATTGTTAAGCCTTTTAGAAGTGGACACTAATCTTAACTACCACTTTTGTAAAATTTATAATCAGCCTTGTCACACTTTAATATAATTGCCACTCAAATTTTAGTATTTCCATTTTACCTTTAATGAAACATACTTATTGAAAGAGAGGGTTACAATTTTATCACTTTAATCAGACACACTAATTGATATAGAAGGTTTCAATTTTGTCTCATTCAATTTTGTCTCATTCACTGAAACATTCACATTCGACGGCAGCTTCCCATTTTTTCGATTTCACGAGTCTGAGCTTTCTTCTTCTCTATTCCTGCACCTGAAGCTTCATCCATCTCGCATATTTCTGACTGGTATCTTATTCAATCTTCTCCTTCTTCCTCGCTGAAAAGAAGAAAAGAAATATATCAGTTTTGAGATATTGAAATGTAAATAGCTTGATTGGCTAGCTCACATTTAGTTGGTATTCATGTTCGTAGTGATGATTAGGTTCCGATTAGGTATGTTCATTGTTATATAATCTCATAGTTGTATTGAATCGTGTTAAATGAGAACAAAACGAGAATACCCAAATCAACCTATTTTCGTAAACCCTTTCTGCAGATTTTGTGAAATTAGTACATATAAGTACAACTGTATGGTACATTTAGGTACAAAAACATACTAGAGATGACAGAA
Organism: Lepidium sativum; assembly: GCA_023374145.1. NCBI lineage: Eukaryota > Viridiplantae > Streptophyta > Magnoliopsida > Brassicales > Brassicaceae > Lepidium > Lepidium sativum. The sequence continues at coordinate 5,461 of JAKUCM010000032.1, read as the reverse complement.
CAACATGTACATTTAGGTACAACTACACACTAGAGATGACAGAACAACATGTACATTTAAGTACAACTGAAACTTTTTGTGTAATTCGTGAATGAATTTTGTTTTATCTTATATACAGAAGGTGTTGAGGAACATGTACACACACGTGCAATTTGACTATGGAGGGTGCTATTCAGAAGATCATGAATGGATTTCAACAAATGCTCTAATTGCTATATTGTTTAAGACTTCATCTTTGGTGGAGATAACTTATTCGGTGTTAGTAGATAAGATTTGCAGGAAGATTGGAATAGTTGAAACCACTGGGAAGCTCAAATTGAGTTACAGTCTATCTAAATCTCAGAGAGAGACTTATATTGTAGATGACGAGGAAGTTTTGATTTATTTGATGTCACTGGATAAAGAGGGGCTGAGACCTGTTTTGCAAGTAGAGTTATTGAATGGTGTGGAAAGTGTTGGCAATGTTGGCATCATTACTATTGAAGAACAACATAACGAGATGATTACTGATGAGATGAAGGAGACCTTTTTTGACGAAAATGGTGGTAATGATGATTGTGAGAAGGAATCACGTGATGATTTGGAGATTGTGGCTTGCCCTATGAATAACAATTTGGATGTTGATGTGCTTCCAGTTTGTGTAGAAGAAATTCTGAATGTTGAAGAATGGGAAGATGGTACTGATCTTGAGATAAAACAAGAACTTTTTTTCGAGGCAAGCAATGCAAGATGTGGTTCTTAGAGCTGCAAATAAGAACTGTTTTGGATATCATAGAGTTAAGTCGGATAAGCGACGACTTATGCTACGGTGTCGTCAAGCTTCTAAAGGTTGTAAATCGTATTTACGAGCAGCTAGAGATAAGGATTCAATATTGTGGACTATTAGAGTACACAGAAAAATGCATACATGCTCACGGGCTCTTGAGAGCACTAGCAGTACTAAACAGAGAGGCACACAACGAATTGTAGCAAATTTATTGCACGAAAGTTTTCCTGGTCAAATGGACACTCCGACTGCTAAAAGCATTGTTAATATTGTACAAACACAACTTTCTATAGGTTGCTCATACTCTACAGCTTTGAGAGGAAAAAAACGACATGTTGCTGAGATGCGGGGAAGTCCTGAAAAGAGCTACAAATTTATGTTTTCTTATCTGTTCGAGTTAGAGAAAGCAAATCCTAATACAGTAACAAGTGTGGAATTGGATACAGATAAGAGGTTTAAGTACCTATTCATCGTGTTGGGCGCTAGCATAGAAGGGTTTGAGGCAATGAGGAAAGTGATAGTTGTGGATGCAACTTTTCTTAAGACCAAATATGGTGGTATGTTGGTTTTTGCAACAGCTCAAGATCCCAATCATCATCATTACCCCATTGCGTTTGGTGTGATTGATAGTGAGAAAGATATTAGTTGGAATTGGTTCTTTACAAAGCTGAAAACCGTTATACCGGATAGTAGTAAATTGGTTTTTATAAGCGACATACATCAAAGTATCATCAAAGCAGTGGAGATGGTGTACCCGAGTGCTAAGCATGGGCATTACATCTGGCATTTGTCTTAAAACGTGAGAGGAAAGGTAGCGAATGACAAGGATAGAGCTGCAGAAAAATTTAGGGATTATGCTCATGCTTATACTGAGAAGGGGTTTAAGAGAAAGTATAGTGAGTTTAGTAGTATGTGGCCTACAACTGCTAAATATTTGGAAGATGGTATAAAGTTTGAAATATGGTATAAAGTTTAAATTTTTTTAATTTTAATTTAAAAATTTTGAAATTTTTTTTAACTTTTATTTAAATTTTTGATTTTTTTTATATAATTTTTATTTTAATTTTTTAATTTTTTTCCAATTTCATTTTTTCCTTTTCACTTGTCGATTTCTTGTCATTTTTTTCTTGTTTAAATGTTCTAGTTGTTTTAAAATATAATCATCTAAATGTTCTAATTGTTCTAAAATATAATCATTTAGATGTTCCAATTGTTCCAAAATACAATAACCTAATAAATCGAACCAAGTTGTTTCATAATACCAAAAAGAGAAAAACCCATATGTTTCATAATACCAAAAAGAGAAAAACCCATATGTTTCATAATACCAAAATATCATATCGGTCCAAGTTGTTTCCTAATACCAAATTGGACCACTTCTGCTTCTTCTTTTGATCCCCTGGTGTATATCTATTTGGTGCTCTTTTCACCCGTTTTACTCTTGTTTCTACTACACCATCTATGTCCTTCCTCTTTGTCCCTTTATCCTGCTCAATCTTTTCACCATCTTCATCATCATTACTCTTTTCACCATCGCCTTCTTCATCATTACTCTTTTCACCATCGCCTTCTTCTTCATTCTCATCACTGCCGCCTTCTTCACTCTCACCACTACCGCCTTCGTCTTCACTCTCACCACTGCTGCCTTCTTCTTCACTCTCATCACTGCCGCCTTCTTCTTCACTCTCATTACTGCCGCCTTCTTCATTCTTATCACTACCGCCTGCTTCCTCAACCTCAATTGGTGCCACATCCTCAGTTGGTGCCACATCCTCAGTTGGTACCATATCCTCAATTGGGGTCACACAATTTATCAACACAAATCCACTGTTGGGAGTGGCAGAATATGCATATTCTGGATCAATACCCCTTCTCTGACCCACCACATTTTTCTGGAGAATATGCATATTTGTTTCCAAAACACCAATCCTGTCAAACACTTTGTTACTCATTTCACCAAGCGCCCCCATGAGTTTCCCAAACCCTTTCTCCATCTCTTTCAAGACAAGTTCCTGTACAGATTTAAGAGTAAGATGTTGCTCAGGGTTCCCCTTCTTATCCACATCCACAGGGATCATGCTCAGAGTTGCAGCTCGAGCTTTGACATCCTTTTCCAACCAACCTTTCCAAAATATTTTCTTCCTTTGCACCAGTAGACGATCTCTCCAGCTTCTAACTATCGTATCTAAACACATGTCATCGTCATTAACCTCCTCAACATTTCGCCTCAACAAGTCTTGCTCATCCAAGGTAGGTTCCAAAATGCTAGTTATTACCTGAAATTATCACACCTGATTTTAAACAAACACTCGGGATAAACACAAATAATACAAGGTTCGTTAATAAATACTAACCTTAGTTTGTCCGAGCACAGTGTTTATATCATCCAACGAAGGACCTTTGCCGTCACTGTAAACGAACTTCCTTTTGCACATCCTTGGACAACCCGGATCTGCTCTTACATCTTCACGATATTTCTGTCCAAGGTCTCGAATACACTCGAAAGCCAGAATCTGTACAATGAGTCAAAGCCATAATCAAAACACGATATCCACATATAAAAATTGAACAATTGTACTAGTTGGACCAATACAAAAATAGTTTTACCTCAGGCGGGATAATGAATCCAGAAAATCCAGGTTGAGCTTTTGTTTTCACAACTCCATTCATGTTCTTTACCAGCCCCTTAATCCCATCAATGCAATCATGGAACGTATATCGACCCCATGGGAACTTCTCACAAACACTCAAGTCATTGACAATTCTCAAAAGGAATGTGTCAACAGTCGGTTCATACTTATTCTTTGCTTTCAATATCTTGCAGAGGAAATAAAGGACAGCCAACTTCTTCCTGTCCCCAGAGGTCTTCATGTTCTTCGAGCTCTCGAGCATGTTTTCTACTTCTCCAATCTTTATTCCTTTACTTTTCTTAAACATCCTTTTTGCAAATTCCAAACCTCCCAACTTCTCCCAGTTCGCGGGATATTCTTTGCAATTGAATCCGGTTAAAAGAGCGTGCTCTCTAATAGAATACCTTATCAGCCTTCCATTCACCAAAAACCAACACTCTTTTTCTGCCTCGACGCAAGCTGTACGTAGTATAAGCATCCACATGCCTTGGACTTGGTGATTTCGCTGTATTGGCATGTGGAACACATGCTTAAACTGCTCATGCTCTCTAAACCATTTTAGTTATGTCGGAAACTATTCTATAAACTCCACCGCCTGTTGCACATTACACCTTGTTCCTATCCTAACAAATTTGGTGTATTGACTTGGTTCAAAATACATTTTCTCTGGCTGCAGTGGGCAAGAATCTTCCTCATCATCAGAGTTATCATCAGTAGAAATATCCTGCAAATACAAAAAAAAATACATTAATTCGTTAATAGTTGTACCACCTGTACCATAAACAGAACTTATACTTGTACCAATTGTACCAGTATCAATTGTACCATGACCAGAGTTGTACCACTTGTACCATAAAAAAACTATACATGATCTTAATTGTACTAATTGTACCAATACACAAATGTCCTAGTTGTTATTAAATGTACCTTACTCATTTCATATTCTTCATCATTATCTCCTTCAACAGAAACATCTTGAGATATATCCTGCAAAATAAATAAACAAAAACAAAACTTTACCATTGATCTTAGATGTAATAATGGTCCTAGTTGTTCCACTTGTACCTTAGGCGTGTTTTCATCTTCTTCTTTACCGCTCTCTCCTTCCTCTCCAGTACCATCATCTCCGACCTTTTCCTCTCCACCGCCTGAAGCATATACTTCGTCTACTTTGTCATCTACTATCTCTTCTTCGTTCTTCTTATCCAAATCGTTCTTAGTCCTTTTACCCTTACCCTTACTCTTCTTCTTATATTTCACTTTTGTGTCACGTATCCCACTAGCATCTCTTATTAGAAACATCACTGAATACACGAAATCAAACAAATAAATGGAAGAAGATGAGAAGAAATCTCCAAAAACAACCAAAATCCCTAATTTTAGATTCAAAATCGTGAAAAAGGATTAGGAAATTTAATAGAGAAAGATTGAGAGATACCTTCTGACCTCTTCGAATTGCCGAGAATCCACAGTCGCTGGGAAGCCATTGATCTAAGGTTTGTCTTCTTCGTTGAAGAATATGAGAAGAACCGCGATTATGGAGGAAGATGGAAAGACCCGATTAGGGATTTAGGGTTTAGAGTTGGGCGAGTGAAATTAGAATTTGGGTGGGCTGAATTTTAATTGGGCCGAGTATAGATATGACATAATTGTAATTAAGCTAAATTCCTACATTTTTAGTATTTTAACCATGTTTTAAACATTAAAAAAATGAAAGAAAAAAAAAAAATTGGGGAATGGCAATTATGATTGGCTTTTGCCAAAAGGTGGCAGTAGAGCCATTGTTCCTTTAGAAGTCAATCAACGCAGTTTCAACTGTATCTGCTTCATTGCTCCGTCTGGTTTGCTTCACCGTCGCTTTCTCTTCCCGCTCTTCTGCATCTCCGGCCGACCAACACTTATACAGTGAGAGAAATAGAGTATGAGATTCAACTTCGAGGAACCAGATGATACGCCGGTTTCACGGCGATCTCCGACGTCTAAAGAGCCGGTTCAGTGGGTTCCTCTCCAGAGCCACCCGATTTTCGCTTCTCTTCCTTCGTCCCAGGATGAATCCGCTGCGTCG